>MU186716.1:16175-28504 GCA_016904865.1 Pissodes strobi | reverse complement strand
GAGAGCCGTGTCCTGGGAGTAGTTTGGTCTAAAATACACTAATCACGTATTAATCTCCAAAAAGTCCCCCCTGACGCCCTTGACTTGCAGAAAACTTCTGTCAGAAAACTGCCGAGCAGCATCTGACATGTTGCCAGATGCCAGCATATCTTACACCCCCCAAAACGCTCCAAGAAACAACGATTTTATAAAAGCCCTTCTCCTTCTCGAGCAACTTCCGTACGACCCCTCTTAAGGCGATGGTAGCCAAAAACTCGCGACGATCGCCAGACGCGCTCAAAAGACGATTTTAGTGCGATCCTTGCTAAATTCGTACGGAATCCGGCTTCTCAGAACCCTTAAGACTTAGAACGCGGTTTGAAAATCTCGCGTGCGGTGCGAAAAGCCCCAAAAAAACTAAAGACACTAATACGTGTTAGATATTAATTAAAATATTGTAAACGATTAGTTTTTAGTAACACGTTTTATTTCGCCAATACACCTTCGCCAGTACAGTTATCATAATTACATAACGCCATGAGTCGACTCTGCTATCGTACAATAACTATATTTACGCCTTATTTCTAATCTATCTATATACTCCGTATTATATAACACCAATTCGATTCTACTGCCTCGTTTTCCAGGGTTGTCACGTCCTCGCCTATTTGAACGTCGCACGTCGCCTCTCCAAAATTTGCTTGTTACATTCGGCCATCCTGCAACAATTAATGCCCTCATTAATTTAACTCGCCAGTAAATCAACCAGATCTTATCGATCTGTGCATTTGCCATAACACCAAATCGCCTACTCTAAGGGTTTCGCCTGTGGTTGCAACCTTACGCCTTTTATCGAATATCACCTTTATATTACGCCTTTGTCAGGTTCTCACTCGCCTTTTGCTATCTCAATAAGAAGTTTGGACCTTAAATCGCCATAGCTCTCGCCTTTCGCCAACAGAGCATTCGCCATTTGCACCTCGCCAGTCAAACTCACTTGCATGCACCTTTCAACCTGACCATTCGCCCTTTGCACCTCGCCAGTCAGACTCACTTGCATGCACCTTTCAACCTAACCTTTCGCCCTCGGTGTTTTACACCTCGCCTCGCCAAAAAGTCAGCAAACGCCTTGCTCGTAAACGCCAGCCCGTGCCAGCAGTTGGAAATAGTACGCCTTGGGTACCCAAAATTCGCCAAACGCCTCTCTCAATTTGAGAATCGCCTCAGAAGACCGCAAAGTCTTCGTCGCCTTCGCCTGCGCATGACCCTGGACTTCCTTGCCCCTCCAATTCCACAATATCGGTTGATGGACGCCGATATCTGTCAAAAGAGGAAAGAAAGCCAGTATACAAGTCGCCAGGGGAAGAGCAACCAAATGCCCTCGCATTCGCCTGTAGATCGAGAGGTAGACCGTCAATCAGACACGAAAGCGCCTTTGTGCCTGAAAGCCCACACCTTTCGATCAACGCCATTTTATCATGATAATAATGGGTCATGGTTTCGCCATCCAATTTAACCCTCGCTATCATCTCCTTGAGCAGCTGAGCAAAGTCATGTACTCTAGGAAACGCCTTCCTTAGAGCCGCCTTTCAGTCTTCCCATGAGAGGTCATATTCATCGAGCCGATTAAACCAGCCCCTTGCTGCGCCTTGCAATTTCGCCTGCATAAAATACGCTCTCTCATAGTTCGACCATTTATGAATATCGCCCAACTGATCAATTTTGCTCAACCACCTGACTACGTTACAGTCCCGACTGTCAGGATCGAAAGGGTCAAGAATGTCACCGCCTGCCCTTGCCCTTGACCCCATACAGCCCAAACTGCAAGCGGAGTCCCCCTTATCGCTACAAGCATGCTCTACTACCGCCTGTGGAGCGCTCTCACCTGATTTATCGCCTTTTCTGATGCCCTTGATACCGCCAGTATCAACGGTCGCCCTTTGTTTCGTCGCCTTTACCATTTCGGCCGCCCTTGCCATTTCGGCCGCCACAATCTGCTGGATACTAGTTGCCAAACCGCCTTTCAACAGCTTATGTACCATGGAGACTGTTTCGTCTTCCATCGCCGAATCGCCTTCGCCGTGGTCACCGTCGCTTAATTCCAACTCGTAATCGAGCTCTAACTCGTCACTTCTGCCTTCCTCCATAGGAAATCACTTGAAAAACGCCTTTTAAACACCAATTCCAATAAACACAGTTGAAATACGCCACAATTTTTACAATAATCACTAATTAATTAGCACACACTTCTTTATTATTATTGTGAATATCTGAAAAATCGCCAAATGTCAATCCACTGTCAAGGATAGCAACAAACGCCCGCCTTTTGTTATGAGTTTTTGTGATATCGCCACTCACAAAAAAAAAGAAGAAGTTGCCAATGCGATTTAACTCGCCGAAATCGCGTATTTCACCGTTCTCCACAACAAATAACACAATACGTAGGTTATCCCGACTTCTGATCTGTAAACGATTAGTTTTTAGTAACACGTTTTATTTCGCCAATACACCTTCGCCAGTACAGTTATCATAATTACATAACGCCATGAGTCGACTCTGCTATCGTACAATAACTATATTTACGCCTTATTTCTAATCTATCTATATACTCCGTATTATATAACACCAATTCGATTCTACTGCCTCGTTTTCCAGGGTTGTCACGTCCTCGCCTATTTGAACGTCGCACGTCGCCTCTCCAAAATTTGCTTGTTACAATATCTTAAGTCATTAGTTAGTAATTGTTCATTAGAGAGTAATCTAAATAAAACTTGTTTTACCAAAAATACTAGATTAGAGTTGAACTCTCCTAGTACATGTCAAGGCTTATCCAGTGAATTGGGGCACATTTTAAGCTATAACTTGACATAGGGAATTATCAGAATTTGATTTCAACTATAAAGGGTGTCCCAATTGTTCAAATTAGTAATCATTCGAATTACTGATTTTTGTATAAGGCTTAGCCAAGATTAGGAGCTAGGATTAGATTAGGGTAGTAAATATTTTGTGTGACAACTACTGACGACTTTCATTTGACAATCCTCACCCTGCTAAGCCCTTCTGGCACTTTGTAAAGACTTGTTATAAGGATTCAAGTCAAAATTGAAATTTTGTACATTCACATACAAAAAGACAAATAACTCAAAAGTTAATCAAAAATAAAATAAATATAGAAGCATCCCCTGCAAGTAGACCCCCCTGGGAATCTTTCCGCACTACCGTTGTTCTTCAAAGCATTTGATTAATAACGTCTCGGCCTCCTAAGAGAGAAAGTAAGCCGGAGTTTTGTTTTAATTTAATTTAAACTTGTGAGTTAATTTTGTAGTCCTAGTCCCCATATACTTTTAGAATCAAGTGGAACTCCTATACATCTATAGGGTGTTCTAAATTTCTTGCTCAAAACAAATTTATTGTGTTATATTTAATTCAGCCTGCTGCTGATAGACGTTTTGTGGTGGCTGCTATCTACAAATTCCCTTGGATAGCCGGGAAGGCTTTGGTGGACCCACCTTCGCTCCCCCCGGACTGACAGTGAGATCAGTTTACAGGTTGGACGTCTGAGAAGTTTTTTAAATAACGACTAGTCGACTCGATAACGACTTGGCATCCCGTGAAAAAACATAGTAGACATAAATATTGTTATAAAAAATGACTTTCCGAACCTCTCAGTCGACGGCAACCGCGCACCAAAAGCCCCCGAGTGTAGATGACCTCTTGGTGCTTGAACTGAATCGAGATAGATCAGAGGAACAGATAGCTTTAACCCAGAGTCCCCCGCTGACTTCTAGCGAGTATATTGGGGACCCTGAGGAATTTATATTAGACCCGGAAGCGGAATTTGGTTATCACAGGGAATCTGTTTCTAAATTTCCAACTAATAAATATTCTGGGGAAACTCAAATCGAGGCAAGGCTCCACATAGGGGAGCCAGAGCGTCACTCGGCCGGGCCGAGCCGTGTCTACGCGGCCCCCTACTGGATCACCCCGAGCCGCACGTGACACACAGTACGCCTTGGCCGCTCACCGAAGCGCTTCCGAAGGCCAATGCGCCGCCCCGGGCGACGCAGGTGCGCGCGTACTTTAGTACCTACTTTTTTTTTTAGATGTTAATTTAGATTCGTAAAACCTGATTTGAAAGAAATGTTTGTAGTTTGTTTTTCTATTTCTATGTTAGAATTTTTTCAGTTTTTTTTTTGTGAGAATCTACTTTTATTTGGTTAGTTTTTTATGAATATACGATTTATTTCAACTGCGTACTGTTTTAATCATGTTATTTAATTAATTGTTTTAAATACCATATTTAATCCTAAAACCATAATTATTTTTCTTTACAAAATAACCGGCAATACGTTTGGCAAACAATGGTGCGACTCGGTCAAGTAACATTTTTTTTCCTTCTGTTATGGCCTCTACCATAGGTATTTAGCCAGACTGCTCCCGAGCAGTGGAGGAGCTAAAGACATTGAAATACTGCTTCGGATCAAGATTAGACTCTAGAGGTAGCAGGGCGTCCCATCCACTTGTCCACCCTGGCGTTTCGCGCCATGTCTTCGCGATGCAACCAGTTGTTTGTAAGTCCGCAGATGGTCTAGGGGTCTGGATGGTTAGCCTTCACTTCGGCGAGCAGGGTTCAAACCCCGTCGGTGTTTTTTTAAGGTTATATTTCTAAACAGTTTTTTCTTGATTTTGGGTATGTCTTGGGTTAGGTTTGGTTAGCACTTGGTTAGTTCCTTTTTCTTGAGCCCCCGTAGCGAGCGAACGGAGCGGAGGGCCATGCGTGAAGTGAAATATTGCTTGTTGTAATACGTGCCCGTACTTTGTCAGCACTTTCTACGATATATTTTGCTTTATCTAACTAAAAACCAGGATATATTCAACAAAAGCCGTATTATAGTGGATATACAGCAGTTTGCATGTGTTTCCGCGAATACATTCCACTTCATTCAATACATATTACAACATGCCTTGATTCTAATTTTGAATATGGCGCCTGCATGGGTGGACAGGTGGATGGGACGCCCTGCTACCTCTAGACTCTAGTCGGATCAATAGGATTGGTTTTAAAAGTAGGGATACCATTAACCATATTATAAGGTTAAAGTTTTATGTTATTTAATCTTAAAAAAGTTATTATTGTTCTAACATTGGCAATTTTTGGTCTATACAACAACGAATTAAGTGAAATTGGGGTGGGAACGTTATCTCTGACCAACATGTCATATAGGCTAGGTTGTCCATTCTTGCATTCTAACATTACATGTACCAAACTACCATCCTCACGACATTCACAGTCCGGAGAATCAGTGATTCCCAGCCTGTGAAGATGCCGAGGATAGAGACAATGACTCGTTCTCATTCTAATAATTATTATAGTCGTTATACATACTCTAGGTCCTTGTACCAAGTCTTCACGGGGAATTTATTTTCAAGATTGGTATATCTCTGGCCATTTCTTGCAGTTGTATTGAACCAAGCCTGGCTTCACTTTTCTATCTGATTAATTTTATTATTGATATGAATTCATTTTTATCTAATGCAATATTAGGGTTGTTCTAGCAGCAATTTCAAACGGTACAAAGCCATCCGGAGTTTGCGCATAGCGATTTAAGTGTCCCTTTTATTGCTACTCCGGATGGCTTTGTACCGTTTGAAATCGCTGCTAGAACAAACCTATTGTATGGAACATTTAAAATTCTTCCCACATTGGCCAACTTGTCCGCTGTTTCATTCTCTTTTATCCCAGAGTGACCAGGAATCCAACACAATTGTATTTTGACGTTATTTTCATTAGTCTCCAATAAGATTTGCTTTGTTAGGAAAGACATATGATCAAGGTTTTTTTGGTTTCCATTCCCTGCAATTTTCTTAATTGAGCTTTGAGAATCACTGAATATTATCGCTCTCTCAACATTCTTTTCTAAGCATACACTCGCTGTCTTGTGAATTGCCACAACTTCAGCAGTACATATTTGAATAAACACTTCTTTACCTTACTAACATCTGCATTCGCAATAATAGGCGGCGCTGGCGCTTTTCTCTTTTTAAAGCTAGAAACAGTGGAAACCTTACTACTATACGTAGGTTGGGAGTTTACTCCTTTTCTACTCTCATAGAATAATTGTCTATTTTGACTTAAAGTAGATAAGCAACCTATGTTCTGGCGTAAAATAATGGGTTTTTACATGTAAATCTCCATAAGGAAATTTAAGGTCCGATGTGGTATTTCATGTGCCAGGCACGAGCCAGCACGAGCCTCGCGCATGCGCACTGCCATATTCCAACCATCTCGCGACCGCGTGGCGCATTAGGAACCATATAAGCCATAAAATCATAACATCACCACTAAGATTTAGGCCACTTGGGCCATATTAGTTTCACAGTATAGCATCAGCGAACTAACCTAACATTAGCATCTCTCCTAACATTCGGAATCTCTCTCGACTATCCTCGGTAATTCTCGGAAATACCTAAATTAATAAAAAGTATTGGAGTCTTGCTGGGATCGAACCTATAACCCTATTAATCATAGTCCAACGATATTAACCACTAGTCCATTGGCGAACTTATAATAGTATATTAAGATACTATTTTTAAAAGACCATATTTTTTCGCACGAGCACGAAATTAGGCAACGACCCGCTTGCGGGGAGTTTCCTAACGTGCGAGTGCGCTAAATGTCTTTTAAATCGTGTATTTTATACTATTTTTTCTATTTTGCACGTTTTTTAATGAAAAACATTAATTTATTCAAGTCGCGATCAAAAGTTGGACGGCCATCTTGTCACTTTTGACGTCTGTATTATTAGGAATCCCATTCAAAACGGTGTCGAAATTTTTGCTAGTGAGCCTTGACATTGGACAATTTTGTTAATATCATAGCAAACAGTCAACAAAAGTAGTGTCGAAAAGAGCTTCTTTTCGACACTACTTTGCGTATCGAAAAGACTTCTTTATGATACCAAAATAGAAAAATAATTGTTTAAATGTTGTATTTGAAGTTTAATCTAATCGGATACCAGTAGTAAGATATTAATTTAATTCATAGCAATAAATAACTATATTTTAAAATAATAAAAGTCTTGGAGTCCTGCGGGGATCGAACAATACCTCCTACAACAAGGCCAGACGGCTTACACGTGACGTCATCAAAAGTGGTCTTAACTTATTTACAGGCGTATATTGAAATGTGCAATTTCTTTTAAAATTTCACAGTTAAGTAGACATTTTAGATGCAAAAATCTTGAAAAAATATAACGAAAACTTGTGTTTTGTAAATTTATCTTTTTTATATATGTAGTTTGAAACGTAATTGGCCTAATACAATACCTCCTACAAGCTGATATTACTTTAAGCACGACTATCATGACTGATAATGTGTATTACTCAATTTTTTTTTTAAATCAAATATGAAATTGCAGTTTACTTACCTTTTTCTGCATACCTACATAAATAATATTTAAGAGCTTTCGGCTAAAACAAGGCTGCAAGTCATGAACAGCCTTTAGACGTGCCTCATTCGATTTTTGTTAATGGAAAACGAAATTTCAAAGCAAAAACCTTTGAATATCCAGTTTATCAAAATAGAATCTACCTATTTTGATAAACTGAAACTAGATACCACGGTAAAATATCACTATAGGTATAAAAGTGTCATAATAGGTAATAGCTTGGGTAATAGTAATGTCAAATTTGATAGTGCGTTTTCTCCTCGGTTTTCTCCATCCAAAGAACCTTGCAATCTTCAAATATTTATGATAAAACATGAAAGATTTATACAGGTTTCAAATTATTACTTTTTTATGTTAGATTTGGTATATTACTCGGTATATTATTGGGGTCTAATATTTATTTATTAAAAGTCTCCAGTTTCCTTTTTTCCTTTTACCCAAAATATTATGATTATGTTTAGAACAATAATTATTATTAAGAAAGAAGTGTATTTGAAATGCTGCAAAGAAAAATTTTTGAAACGTCAATTTTTAGGGGATTTTTACAATTTTCAAAATGAGTCAAAAGGCTGTTTTGATTTAGATAGTTTAACAACAGCTCACAAAGAAAATACTTTTTATTGTAAATATCTAAAAATGTGTCTTCGAACTCATTAATTAGTTTTTTAAATATAATATAGGCTGTTGAAACTACGTTCACGAGGATATAAAAGAGCCCCACGACTTAAGGAATTAATGAAATTGTAAGAATCTTCTACAACACAAGGTTAATTTAAAGTTAAATTTTCTTTACAAAATTCACAACTTATTTTTTTTAAAACAATATGACAGCAATATCTACTTAAATAAGTGATTAACTGGCATTTCAGATCCTCTGCTGTGTCTTGTGAATGTGACAAATTATTATACTTTCCTATACACATATAAATTTTTTTTGTAAGGTAATAATGTGACATATTTTAATTATTGTATTTTTGATCACTTTTTTATTGTAACTTTTTTTTCTGACTTGTTCCTTTCTACTGTAACTTTGTAGTATCTATCTAAGAACACCCGAGACAAAACCTTTCAGAGCCTCTATAATAAAATGATTAAATATTTTGAGAGCTAATTTAACATTTTGCTTTTTTATAAATGATGGAAAAAGGGCCTTTAAACTACGGGAATATCCATGTTTTAATATTTTGTCTCGTTTTAGTTCTTGAAGTTATTTGACCACTGAGGGCATATAATAAACATTGCATTACAGCCTTTATGAGGCATAATTACACTAAATATTACTTACTCCAAAATTAGCTAACAGGAACAAATTTTATAAACTTGCTGACCACATTGAACAAGAACAAAATAAACTCTTATTACACGAACGCAACAGGTCAACTCCAAACATTTTGGAAAGCTAAAAACGAGGCTAAAAACATGAACTTTAGATCTTTTCGGCGAGTTTCCACCGCACATCATTGTTCACGTAAATTTACACACACGAAAGTGTAAAGAAATTAACAGAAACACAATCACAATCGAACAAAACAATAATTAAGAAGCCGGTCGAAAGTACGCCATTACGTCAACTGACAGAAGGCACTGAGGCAGTGTTGCCAGATTTAGGTTAGTTTCATACATTATTTGGGATGTAAACTATTAACGTATCTTTAGTTGGACTTTAATTTTTACAGCATTTGTTGAATGACATTTGAAATTATGTTTTTAAATGGAACCAAATATTTATACAAAATAATTAGGTTATTGGTTGGCAACGTTTATTTTCTTAAAGGTTTTGATTCCGTTATTGCTTCACTTTTCGGTTTTTATATATTTACTTTTCGGATTTTAAATATTTATTTATATTTAATATAACTATACTATAATATACCAAAGCAAACTTTTACATTAAGTATCTAATATATTGTTAATTGTAATCTTGGGATCCAAGACGAATATTTAACGTTTCTTTGAAAAATAATTAGTGGCAAATAGCAAGTAGCTCAAATTGTGATAAAGCGCCCAATCTGGCAGCACCGGGTACATGACGTCGAGATGGGAATTGACATTCCAGTCGCCCAGCGTGGCAATCAACGTTAAATACGGAAGTAGGCGCGATAAAATAAACAATACTTTTACTGGGCACCTCTTGGCTCCTCTTAATGCTTTTCTTATGGCAAAAAGTATGGACCACTTTTCATGACGTCACTGTTAATTTCAATATCAGCTAGTTGGCCTAGTTGAAGGAGGTATTGGATCGAACCACGAACTTTCGGCATGCGAGGCAAACACGCTACCACTCAACCAACTGAACCTTGATGAATTCCTATTTAGAAGTGTATATATGATGCAATGGGGGTTATGTCTAGATTAATTCACCACCTGACCTAACTCATCTACCCCGTATCTAATATGACGTCATCATCATGTCGATTGACTGTTTAGAACTGTATATACGACGCAATAGGGTTATGTTTATTCAATAGATATGTGTTCTACTTGGATAATTGTTTAGCAGGGGCCAATTTTACATGGGAACTATAATTTTAGGATATATAAAGACCACGGCTGAGAGCTAGGATATTTTTAAATCCTAATTTTAAGTAGGAAAAATAAATAATGTATAGGTTATACCGTCGCGAAATTTTCGACTACCGAGCCAAATATTAAAAATGACAAACAGTAAAACGACATTTAAATTTTATACAAGGTTCTCAACTGCTTATAAAAATAATGTATTTAAGGTTAATATATTTAAAATGGCGTTAATAACATCAAAATATCAAAATTACCTGTTCGCAGCCAAACGTAGGTGGAATCACTGTAACCATGAGATCCCACGGCGTCATTGGCTGAGCGTTCAAAAGGCATTCACAGCGAAACCACGGCATAATAAACAATCGGCAGGCTCACTCGCCTTCTCGATAACGCTACGCGCATATCCTCGCGCACGCCGCCATTTGGGGGTCCAACCACGCAATCAAGCCATTGTCGTCGTTTGTTACAATAAAAAGAAATAGTTACGGCAGCTAGGAATCAGTAGCGTGTGCCTTGAATATATATTTTGTTTTTTGATTGTGACGTGAGTTTATAATTCAATGGTGTTGTGTATTATGTAGTTTCTGTCAGTTTTCTTGAGAATTGTAGATTAATTTTCTAGATTTTATGATATAGCAGTTATTTTCCAGTGTAATTTATTAACTTTGACGTTTTTTCACTATGCCTGGGCAAAGTTGTACAGCAAAAAACTGTAGGACAAACGAATAAACTGCAATAATAGCTATTTATGATATAAGTGTGAAAAGTACTCGTTTAAGGCATGAGTATGAAAATTTGCGGAACGAGCGAAGCGAGTTTCGCAATTCATACGAGTGCCTTAAACGTACTCTTCACACGTATGTCTTACAAGATTTTTTTCTACGAGCATAATGAACATTGGCTTTTTTTAAATTACTTCTGTATATTTACCTGAATTTGTCGTTTTGATTATCATAACAATTAGATCATCATGGTGATCCTATGTTATTTATTTCAAATTGTTTTTTTTTTTATGTCAGTAAAGTTGACAAACCGTATGTAATTCGAAAAAGTCTGCCTCAAAAAGTTATTTCCAAGAACCTAATGGAGAGAATGGACTCTTCAGACATAGAAAATAGTGATTTAGCTTCATCAGACGTAGAAGAATCTGCGAGAATAGCCATGAATTCGCTTCTACCGGCCCGGTCAAGGATCCAATATGAAAATGCATATAAACGTTTCGAAAAGTGGTGTAGTGGAAATAAAATAAAGAATCTCACGGAGACTGTCTTACTAGCGTATTTCCAGTAGAATTTCACACAACAAAAGTCTTCATCCCTTTATTCCATGTTAAGGACAATGCTATCGAAAGAGAAAAACATTGATATAAGCAGGTACAATATTTTAATATATTTTTTGAAAAGAAAATCGGAAGGTTATAAGGCGAAGAAATCTAAAGTTTTTTCCAAAGAAAATGTCAAAATTTTTTTAACAAGGGCCAACGATGACGATTTTTTGCTCATGAGTCACACTAATCATTGGAATCGCAGGAGGGTGTAGGAGAGACGAGCTGTGTCGGATGACTATTGAAGACGTCACAGACAAAGGTGATATTTACCTACTTAATTAAAATACCTGATACTAAAACGAAAACCTGTCGAGAATTTGTTATTAGTGGTGGTTCAATTGAAGAAATTAATTTAGTGGAGATTGTTCGAAAGTATGAGCGTCTGCGTCCTGTAGTAGGCATTACCAAAAATCGATTCTTTTCCAATACAGAAAAGGCGTGCCCATAAAACTGCCCATAGGCATAAATACTTTTGGAGCTATGCCGAAAAACATAGCTACTTCCCTTGGATTGCCTGACCCGTCTAGCTATACAGGACATTGCTTTCGGCGATCATCTGCTTCGCTCTTAGCAGACTCAGGAGCAGATATTTTGACTCTCAAACGTCATGGGGGTTGGAAGTCGGCCACTGTAGCCGAGGGATATGTGGAAAACTCCGTAGAGAATTAACGAAAAACATCCTTGAAGATACTAGGAGAAAAAGAGGTTACCTGGGGTCTGGTGTCGTATAAGCACTGTCGATTTTAAAGATTTTTTTGGTTTCAATGGAAAGATTACATCAAATGGAACACATTAATGCAAAAAAATTTGCGGATGAAACACTTTTGACGCCAAAAATTGAAAAAGAAATTTTATAAATGAGTGACATTTAAATGCGAAAACTCTCCCAATATGACGATAATGATGACAATTTACTTGCAATGTTGTCAGACTTGGCTAACCTTCTTTGCAACACGTTTTTTTTTTAAGATTGAACCCCAAAATTTTTCCCCAATTAATTTAAAAAAATTTGAACCTAGCCCCGGAGAGACGTATTGCAAAGCCCGGCCCCTGTC
>MU186716.1:0-16165 GCA_016904865.1 Pissodes strobi | reverse complement strand
TTTGAACCTAGCCCCGGAGAGACGTATTGCAAAGCCCGGCCCCTGTCTCGGTCTTATGGGACGAACGTGGAAGCCGCTAGTACAGCCCGAAAAATCGGTCGTGTTAAAACACAAACAGAAACCGCACAGCAAATCCCCTATCAAAGGGTTGTATTATATCACAATACTCAAAACGTGCAGTTTCTCGCTATACTGGCAAACGTTCCCCAGGCGAGCAAAACTAGAAAAAAAGACCTCGTTCCGTCTTCCGTCAATTTGCCTTAAATTAAATACGGCGACACAAGTAGTAATGGGCTGAAAACTTGACGAGTGTTTCGATACAAGGAATAATTCTAAGAAAATAAACGCCTTAATTCTCGCTTATTATGGTGATAAATGACGGCGGAAGCCACGAATAGTGAGCTAAAATTACATTCTTCCAGAAAGGCTAGAAAATGCTCTAACAGAAATAATAAACCTTCAAAAATCTAAATCGAGAATGAAAAACGCGCGATACCTAGCCCATTCCTATTATTTGGCATAAACCTTACAAAAAAACTGGTCAGCTGTACCGAACGAGAATATATTTAAAGCAGAGGTCCAAAAACGATCTCCGGAACATCAACCTAGGGTTCTCAAAAGGTAATAGAATATTCAAACTGAAATTAAATTATGGTTCAATAAGTCAAATGCAGCGTATTTGCAGGCTAACAGAATTCTTTAGAAATATAAATCGACTAGCTGGCTGTTTACGATAATATAATGCAAATCAAGCCAAGTTAACTTAATAATAACATACATACATCGCTTATCAACTAAAATAAATAATCACAATGGATTCTAAAAGCTAATACGAATATATAGAGCTAATCTATACTTAAAATATAGTTAATTTTACATTAAGAAAAGAGGCAGTTACAAGCGAATTATTAAATTCAGAATTAATAAACCGATGAGTGCAAAATACAGCATAATTGTTCCCTAAATGCGGCATATAAATGAAATTTTAAAATTGGCAAAATCGAACTGTTACATCTTGATTTTCAAGTAAGCAAATTGCCAAGTCCAGGAGCATGTTTCATGAAGTAGAATAACAACTTGTGAAAGTAACTAAACAAGCGGGCACCGCGCGCTTGTTCCCTATATGCCTCAGACTAACCAAATAAGCTCCCACTTGTCTCTTAACTAACCCAAACTAACCAAAACTAATTCAGACTAATGCAAACTAACCAAAACTAGTCCAGACTAACGTAAACTAACCCAAACTAACCCAGATTGACCAAAAGTAACCCATACTAAGCAAAACTAACTGGCTGTTTAGCCATACATGTATATACATATAAGTAATAAAAGTTTACTTACGGTACACAGTTGACTCAATTTGTCCATTTCCCAGTAAATGTCTTAGACCAAGTACATTTGTCATAAAATGAAATAATTTAAAAAGACAAGCGCGCTACGCACGTCAGTAAATCAACCACAGCCGACCCAAAATAACCAACACTAACCCAAACTATCCAACACTAACCCAAACTAACCAAAACCAACCCACACTAATCCTTTTTTTTTTTTTTTTTTTTTTTTTTTAGCGAAAAAAAATCTGCAAATCAGAGACTGGGAGGTCGTTGTTGTTGACCCCTCACCAAGTACTGTGGGGTTGGCGATTTTGTTGCCGACCCACTAAAAAACTCCGCTGAGGGTGCTTGCGCACGCGCTCTCCTTCCTGGAACCGCCGTTAGGCATTTCTTCAGGGAAAAAGAAATAATAATGAACATTTGGTCATCTTATTGCCACTGTTCTTTCATTGTCACTAATAATTAGTAAATCCGACCCTCCTTGTTCCAAACACCTTCTTTTCTCCTCAATTCTTTTCCCTTCCATAATGCTCCTAAACATATTACAGACAGCAAGCCAGTTTTTTCACTGCTTAGCATTATTCGTGCTACGTTGTTCTTGCCGATGTTTTCTCCTACCAACAGGTTTGCCTTGTTCCGTTCTTCTATGAATTTATGGCAATGAAAGGTCGTGTGCTCTACATCATCCCGCTCGCAACAACAAAACCAACACTCCTCCGTATCTTGTTTTTTAATTTTCCATAAATAACTGCCAAACACCCCATGCCCAGTCAATATTTGAGTGGTGTGATGGTCAATTTCGCCCCATTTTCTATTTGACCAACTTCGGACATCTTGAATAAAATGTTTAGTCCATCCGTCGTAGTTAATCCACCTCAGTTGCCATGACTCTAGTATCTCCATGGTTATATTTTCTTTAGTACGTGTCCTTTTGTGTATTTCTTTTCTTTCTTGGGCAGCCAAATCGATTGGAAGCAAGCCTGCTATCGCCTGGATTGCCTCAGTGGGAACCGTTCTATAGGCCGCTGTTATGCCAATAGCCAATCTTCTATTGATATTTCCCAACTTTTTACGATAGCTTTCGTATCTTAACGCTTTGATCCAAATTGGTGCGGCGTAAAGTATCGCCGAAGTTACAGCACATTTTAGAAGTTTTCGCTTGCTGCTTTTAGGTCCCCCCACTTTCGGCATTATTCTCATCAGGATGTTTATCATTTGCTGCGCTTTATCCGTGATTTTATTTACATGTGCAGTCATCCTGAGATCCTTATCTAAATAAACTCCCAAATATCTTACTACGTCACTGCTCGTTATATTCACTCCGTTACAGTTTATTTCCAATTGTTTGATTTTCCTTCTTCCCTCGAGGACAATCATCTCAGTTTTCTTGGTGGCGACTTTGAGTTTCATCTCCTCTAATAAATGTGCTATTCTTTCCATCGCGTACTGTGCTTTGCTGACTAACAGTTCCCTATTTTTTGCCCTTATTATAATCGCCAGATCATCCGCGTACGCAATCAAATCCACACCTTTCTCTGTCTCTGTGCGCAGAATTTTATCGTAAAATAAATTCCATAACGTTGGTCCGAGAATTGAACCCTGTGGTACACCGCAGCTAACCTCCCATATTTTACCGTGTTCTGTAATGATGCTTCTATCAGTGAGATATGATGCCAGAATGTTCTGTAGATATTTGCTTATATTGCCGTCTTCTATTGCTTTCATTATACCATCCCAGGGTGCGGAGTTGAATGCGTTCTCGATATCCAACAGTATCATCGCACAAAATTGTTGATTTTTAACCGCCTTTGTTTTGATATTCTCACATATTTGTTGAACGTGGCTTAAAGCGTGTACCGTTGAACGTCCTTTGATGTAGCCGTATTGGGTATCATGGATCAGTTTTTTATCGTCTAATTCCTTTTGAAGTCTATTCCTGATAATTAATTCGAGCAGCTTTCCAGTAGCGTCTATTAGACTTATAGGCCTGTACGTGGGTAGAATCGTTCCTTCTTTTTTCGGCTTCTCAATTAAAACTAGACGAGCTTTCTTCCATATAGCTGGGAATTCGCCCTTACGCAAGCATGTATTGAAGGTATTCTGAAAAATTTGTGTGTTGTATCTTGCACAGGTTGTTAAAATTTCTGGGGTTATTCTGTCCGGCCCGGGGGCCTTCTTCAGCTTTAGCTGCACAATTGCATCTATTAGCTCGTGTTCTTCTATACCCGGAATTTCCTCCACGGATAGTTGTTCCAAATTCCATATTATCCTTTCTCTTTTTGGAAATAGCTTTTCAACTTGTTGGCTCACGGTTTGTTCGTCCATGTTGCTTCTGGGTCTCAATTTTAATTTTTTGGTAACGATTTGATACGCCTTACCCCAAATGTCTTCATTCAACTCGTGACATAATTTCTCCCACTTTTCGATCTTACTTTTCCTGATTTCCCTTTTCAAGTCCCTTTTTGCCTCTTTGTGTTTCAAGCTTAATTGTTCCGTTTCTATTGATTTTTCAGTTTGTCTTCGGGCTCTAGTCAGCAATCTCCTAAGTCTACTGCATTCTGCCCGCATTGCGGCTATTTTTTCATTCCACCAGTAAACTGGAGGGCGTGTCGGGTGCTTAGCTATTCTTTTAAAAGTCTTGTTACATTTTTCTGTAATCAAATTTACTAGAGATATAGGATCCCCCTCTTTCATACCAAGAAATATATTCTGCGCTTCATCTGCAAACTTTCTCCATGAATTTGCGTTGGTCTTCCACCCTATAAAAGTATGTTCATTAAAACATTTCTCATTGGTCTGTTTTTTCTGGATTTTATATGTAATTGTGTTGTGATCGCTGAAATTTTCCCATTCCCAGATGACTTTCCATTCTATAATATCCTTAGAGATATTGGCAGTAGCCAAAGTAATGTCAATAATTGAACTTCCCATCGCCCCCGAAAAAGTTGGTACAGTTCCCTCATTGATTATTATTAGATTTCTAGCGGCTATCCAGTCGGTCAAGATGTCTCCCCTCTGATTTTTCGTTTTAGAACCAAATATATTCGTCTTCGCATTAAGATCGCCTCCCATTATAATTTCCTTTGTAGAGTTTCTGAACAGCTCCTCCAAATTATTCATCAGGGCCTGAAAATCGGCCACTTCTCTATTAGGCGAGAAGTACGTGGATATAACCATAAACTTTTCCAATTCCACACAAACATATCCCTCTCCTCCTTGCCATCTGATAACTCTTAAGTTTGTGTCGACATTTATAAAGCAGTCGCAGCGCAGATCACAAAACTGCTTGTTGCTCCATTTTAGATTGGGTTCTTGTCCAACAACTATTTCAGTGCCAGTTTCCTCTATGAATTTTTCTGCCATTTCGTGCGCTGCTGTGCTTCTATTAAAGTTTAATTGTAATACCTTTATTTGCTTATTTCCTTTGTTTTGCACCCTGATGTTTATGTTTCCGTTTTCTTGCATTTTATTGGTTGTTTGTCAGTGGTAGGGGAGATGTGCTTCTTTCTGTGCCACTTCCGTAACTTTGTACCCTTGCCCTATTTCTCGCTTCTCTGAATCTGGAACATCTACCGCCTCCTGCTTTATGTCCCTTCTCTCTACATAACGGACAAAACTCTTCATTTTTGCAATCAATTGCCTTATGGTCTCCATCCCCGCATTTGTAACAACAGTTCCCACGGTCTTCTTCTTCACAGTTCGCTGCCACATGTCCGAAATCCCAACATCTATAACACCTTTTTACCTCTATTCTTTCTTCCACTGTGGCTCTTATCATTCCAATTCGTAGATATTTCTGGTTTAGTAGCTTTCCTGCTATGGTTTCTTCCGCTACTACAGTAACCATTTTGGTCCTGTCCCTACTGGGTCGCAGTTCGCTGACCTTAATTTCGTTTGCCGACCCGGGGCTTACTTCCTCTATCCCTTCCATGACCTCCTTCGTTGTTGTAAGGGCATCCAGACCCTTGAGATACAATAATTTTGTTTTTCCCTTTTGTTCGCCAACCAATCTAACTTTGGAGTCTCCTATCGCATCTACAATCCTTTTCTTCACTTCCTCGGCCTTGTGACCTTCTTTATCCATGATTATTAGGAGCGAGCCTTCTTTTGTACTTCTAAATTGTCTAATTGCTTTCAATTCTTCCATCTGATTCAGCTTTCCTTTAATCTCTCCCAATAGTTGATCGTAATTCGTATCCCGCTTGCTTACTATGATAGCGTCGGTATTACGTTCAGAGGTTCTTTGTACCTTTTGTGTGCTCTCTTGGCGGGTGCCGCGTGTATCCAAGGTATATAGGTTCACATTAATGTCCGTGTTATTGAAGACTACTTGGAGCATTCTTTTCAAAGTGATTTCGTCCACTGTGTTAATCCTATGGGTTACTATATTTTTTAGTTCTGCATTTATCGCATGGTCTCTAACTTTCTCCAAGTTTTCCCACAAGTTTTCAATGTTCTTGCAAGTAATTTTCACTATTTGCTTGCAGTTTTCCTTCCATCCTTCCTTAGTCTTCCTTCTAGATGTAGTTTCTAGTGACTCATAGTCACCATCCATTTCCTTTAGATCTTCATATCGATTTCTAAAAGCTCTTTGTATTGATAAATTCATTTCTGGATCTGCAGCTTCACTTATGATAAGAACGTTTTTTTCCGCGGCGTTCAGTGGATTTCCTACTGTAGATTCGACGTTTTGGTAGCATCCTTGGTCCCACCTCAGGTTCTTGATCTTTAAGAAGTCCTCGAACTTCTTTACCCCAGCTATTGTTAATGTATTAACTTTGGCCCCCCAATTCTCATTTCCTGTCATCCATTCTTGTGGAGTTTGAGTACAAGCATCTGCCTTAACCGTTTCTTTAGCAATCTCCCTTTTACTTTCAAAAACTTCATTTACCCTGTTTATTTGAGCTTGCTCTAGATCCTCCAGCATATCCTTCATTTTCTCCGTATTTAGCTGCGTTATTAGCCTATTTAGTACTACGACGGCTTCTTTAATTTCTCTTTTTGTATTCATATTTGCCTCAACTGTTTTCCCAAGTTTCTTTATTTCATCCTCAGTTCGTTTCATTAAATTTTTGAAAATCGAAAGTGTGTCTTCCTGATGTGACCTGGTTCTCTTGCTTCTCGCTTTATCTTCTACTATTTCTTCTGCCATTACTTTTCGTTTCTTCACCGATTTGGCTGCCTCTTCATCCCAGCATAAGTCCACCGTGACCATCTTGTTTGGTGTATTTGCTTCCTCAAATTGGCGCTGATTGCACCATGGCGGTGATTTTGTCACTCCTAGCTTTAATGCTTTGGGCGGTGTCCTTGGAAGACTGTCTCTTCTTTTAAATGGGTTTTGGTCTGTCTCTTCCGTACTTGTTTCCTTGAAACCTGTCTTCTCAACTACCATCTTCTCATTTTCTCCCTTCTTCGTTATGTGGAATTGGCCCCCCCCAGAATCCGTGGGGCCTGCGCCGGCCACCGGGGCTCTCGCCCGGTCGGAGCCGACGGCGGGATTTGACCCGCCTGGGGTACTTTTGTTTTTATCACCCATTTTCTTGTCGCTTGCGTTTTTTCCCTAGCCGCCAGGTTTTTTTTTTTTTTTTTTTTTGTTTGTTTTTAAGAAATGAAAACTTAGAGACCCCTAGCCCTCGTTGCCTACTAGCATCGGGGCCGGAAAGAACAAGAGTTAACCAAGAGAGGTTTGGATAGGAAAGTGAGACTGTTGAAAGAAGAGGTGGACTCTGTGCCCAGACAAGTTGAAACAGCACAGAGACAGCTACGGGGTCCGACCCCGGACTTGCCAAGTCCGTCTCACAAGATGTGAGCCCGTGGGGGAGCCTGTCCGCGGCAGTGGCTTTAGTTCCGGACGCGCGGTTTTTAGGCCGCGGCCTTCCCATTATGGCCACTACTAACCAGGAGCCTTGCGGCCCCTGGCCGTTCACCTATCCGCAACCCGGTGACGCGCCTGGCGGCTTGCTCAAGCCACTCCGCATTCGGAGACAGGAACCCACACTAATCCAAACTAACCAAAACTAACCCAGACTAACTCTAATTACGCGCACTTGTCTCTTTGCTATTCCAAACTAAGCAAAACCAAACGAGCCTAACCAAAACTAACCAGTACTAACCCAAACTAATCCAAGTTAACCCAGACTAACCAAAACTAACCCATACTAACCAAAATTAACCCAGACTAACCCTAACTAACCAAAGTAAAAAGATAAGCGCGCTATGCGCGCTCTTATATTCGCTATCCCAAACTAAGCAAATCCAACCAAGACTGACCAGAACCAACCCATACTAACCAAAGCTAACCTAAACTAACCAAAACTAACCCAAACTAACCCTAATTAATCAAAGTAAAGAGACGAACGCGCTACGCGCGCTTGTCTCTTCACTATTCCAAACTAAGCAAAACCAACCCAGACTAATAAAAAATTAACCCATACTAACCAAAACTAACCCAAACTAACCAAAGCTAACCCAGACTAACCAAAACTAACCCATACTAACCAAAACTAACCCAGACTAACCCTAATTAACCAAAGTAAAATGGCAAGCGCGCTACGCCCGCTTTTCTCTTCGCTATCTCAAACTAAGCAAATCCAGCCCAGACTAACCAAAACTAACCTATACTAACCAAAACTAACCAAAACTAACCCTAAATAACCAAAGTAGAGACAAGCGCGTTACGCGCGCTTGTCTTCCGTATCCCAGATGAAGCAAAAATAGTCGAAACTCACTTTAATTAGCCAAACAAGCGCATTGAGACGAGCGCGCTACGCTCGTGACCAACCCCGCCCATCACAAAATCAAAATTAACCCAAAGTAACAAAACAAACGCACTACGCGTGATACTCTCTTAAACTAATCCAAATGACCTTTTAAATTTGTATTTCAATAAACTAAATAAATTAGTTTATATATGACTTATTATTAAAAGTGACCCACTTCTATTGTAACATCTAATTTTAGTAAATCATATATTGTTATTTTATTAAACAAAGCCATTAAGAATCATTATTTATAAGAAGTTTTCGTCCCACAGTACTTTTGAAACATATTCAACACGAGACACGAGGCTGTTATATTTTAGAACCAAATAGAAATTACACTTGGCAACATCTACCCGTACTCTAGCCAGCTGAGCCGTGCTAAGCCAAGGCCACCTATACTACAATAGGTGACCTTGGCTAAGCCAACAGTTATGATTTAAGAAATAGTCATGTTGACGTTTATCTCCTAAATATTATATTATCGTTTTAAAGTGCAAAAAACAGTTTTATTTGCAATTTTTAAGAAAAGAAGCTTTATATTATGTTATTATTAACCTTCTGCGACCATACCTCAGGACAAAGTGTACTGGAATTGTGTTTATTAGGAAAAAATGTATGTTAAATTTTAATTTTTATTTTCAATTTATTTTGCGAAAATGTGCTTGATCCGCAAATTTTTTTGCGTTAATGTGTCCCATTTGATGTAATCTTTTCATAGAACCCAAAAAAAGCTTCAAAATCGACGGTGCTTATATGACACCAGAACCGTTACCTGTACACAGCCTAATGAAGATGTTTTGACTATGAATACTTCGATCGGAAGTTCAGTGTCCTACCAACAATTTCCGTCGGAGATTAATTTAACTAAGATGATATATAAGATATCATGGCTCATGGCATTGTGTTTGTAAAGTTCTAATAAAATTATTTATATTCAGTTTTTGTAATTTTTTAATTACTCAAAAAAGACTTTTCGAAATATGTAAATCTTTTCAGAATTACTTTTCACACTAATGCGAAAAGTAAATTATTTTTCACACTAGTGCGAAAAGTAAATCACTTTTCACACTAGTGCGTTAAAGTGACATTTCTCACTCCGAAATGGATGTGAAAAATGTCAATTTTCACACGCTCGTAGAAAAATGCTTTTTTCTACAAGCGTGTGGAAAATTTTATTTTCAACACTGATTTTAGTGTGGAAAATTCAAGTTTCCGCACTAGTGCGGAAAATATTTTCAGCACTAGTGCTGAAAATATTAAACACCTATTATAATCATTTTCAATAATTTATTTAATTAATTACCTTATAATACTTACCTATATAATTAGTACCTATCTATCTAGTAATGTTATTTTTGTGGATTGTTAAAAATGACGACGTCAAACTAATATTAGTGTTAAAATTCAATTTGAGTTCGAGTATTTTGGTCAAGTTTATAGTTTATACCAGTAGAGAGCTATAGACGGACTCAATTCTCCCCCCTCCACTTTTTTGCCCCCGCACCCCCCCTCCGGTGCCACTGGGATAGACCCCGCCCACTTGGCCTCGGGTGTATTCAACCTTGAATGACATTGAGCTAATTTGACCTTGAATGCCCTTGACATTTGGTCTTGAATGCCCTTGAGTTTTTTGTTGAAGGTCGCGCATATGGCCTTGGGATTGCTCCAAGCGTGTACGACTTTGAACGTCCTTGGGACTGCTTTGTATTGTATTCAACCGTGAATGACTGACCTTTAATGTCCTTGAGTGAATTGTTGAAGTTCGCGCGTATGACCTTGGGATTGCACCAAGTGAACGCTCTTGGGACTGTTTGCAGAGGGTTATTGTTCACGATGTTTGAAAGTCAGTTAAGGGCATGCAACTTCACTTTGTGCCCCCTTGAGATAATTTCTAGCGACATCAACCTCGAGTGTCCTTGCGGATATTTGAAGATCACACAATTGACCTCGAATGACTTTGAGCTTGCCTTGGAACTTTTAGTGTGACGTCACATCACCTTCAGAAATATATTGTGGTGGTGGTGGTGGTGGATATAAAAGGTTTAATAATACAGAGAACAGTTGTTGTCTTGTTGTCTAGTAAGCAAGGTATATTTTGATTTAAGCATCTTATTACATACCATAATGTTTTACCAGTGTGAAAAGTGCGGTAAAGCATTTACGTGTACTTACAACATGCGTCGCCATCAAATGGAGTCATGTCCAATGAAAAACGTAGGAAAGGGACCAGCTGCCAAACGTGCAACAGTAGATTTGGGCACCTCGACATTGAGTATGCACACTTGCACATCATGTAATGTAAACATTCCAACAAATCAGATTGTTCGACACGAAAGAACACTCCAACACAGAAATAATTCAGTTATTCCATTTTCCCCCAATGTCCAGCTAATTCAGAGTGCATTCAAATGCAGAATAGCTAGTTACCGAGTATACCCAAACAATGACCATATTAACTACACATTGTTTTTCAATGATGTTAAAAACAATGTGATGGATTTGTTGGGTAACATGCTAACAAGTCACGGTGTCATTAAAGTCAATATGGAAGTATTTGGTTTATATCTACTGCCATCATCTGAAGTGTACAGTGAAAAATCATTCAATACGCCAAACCAAATAATAGATGTGTCTTCAGATTTGGAGTCTATGTTCGAATGGTTTATTGGGAAAATGATGTTGCAGACAACAGAATTCCAGGAAAAAGATTCAGGTAGGTTGACGAATGGAAACATGTAATTTTTGCCATCGTGAAACATATACATATACATGCAACCATTATTTTTAATTACATCACATAATAATGTATTCGTTTAATTTCAGGTTGGGCATTACAGAAAATCACTTATTTGGAAGTTAATGTGAATAAATTCAGTCCTATTGGGGGTTCGTCATATATTAAGCTACCATATTTCATAGAGAAAAAGATGGCCGTTATCAATGTGAAGAACCAAGATCAGTGTTGTTTTATGTGGGCTGTAACATCTGCACTGTGTCCTGTTAGAGCATTCCCCGATCAAATCTCATCATACCCACATTTTTCCACATTATTCAACACAGCAGGTATGAATTTTCCTGTAAAGTTATGTGATATTAAACATTTTGAAGAATCAAATAATATATATGTCAATGTCTATGGTCTCGAAAGCAAATTTGAAAAGAATAAACTGATTTGGGAAGTTGTTGGCCCATTACGGTATGCTCCCAAGAAATTGAATATACATATTAATTTACTGATGGTAACCAACGATTGCGTAATAATGATGGTGATCATAGATGTGAATCAGCATGTGTACAGACACATTATTGTTGGATCAAAAATTTGTCTCGACTAGTTTCCAATCAGATAAATTCTCATGAACACAAAATTTATTTTTGTGATGGATGTTTATTGTATTTTCACACAGCAAGATCTTTGGCTATGCATCAGAGTCACGACTGTAATCATGTATATACAACGATACCAACAGGGAATCATAAACTTGACAAATTTGGTAAGCACGTTCCGGAAAATATTTTAAAATTTGAACATTTTGAAAAACAATTGAGGGTGCCGTTTGTTGTTTATGCAGATTTTGAATCAATTCTGAGACTGGTTGCTAATACAGAACCAGATCCAAGAAAATCTTATACATTAAAAAGTGTCAAACATGAACCTCACTCCTTCGCATATTTAATTAAATGCTCTTTTGACGATTCTCTTTCCAAGTTTGAGCTATATCGAGGTCATGACGCTGCAAAAGAGTTTGTGTCTCGCCTAGAAATTGATTTAAGGGGGTTATATAACACCTATTTAAAGGATTTTAAACCAATGATTCCCTTGAATAATGAGGAGAAGATTCAATTTAGAAATAGTAAAGTTTGTAACATTTGTGAACAACCGTTTGAAGACGGTGATGAGAAAAAAGTTCGCGACCATTGTCACCTTACCGGGAAATTTAGGGGTGCAGCCCATGGAATATGTAACGTTAATTACAAGTTGCCCAATTTTGTTCCAATAGTATGTCATAATTTGAGCGGGTATGATTGTCATATGTTTATAAAAGAGTTATGTAGGTATGGGGACAAAATTGATGTTATAGCTCAAAGCAAAGAAAAGTATGTTGCATTCACAAAGAGCATCTATATGCATGATTATGTTGACAAAAATGGGGCTTTGAAAAAGAAGTATTTAAAGTTACGATTTATAGATAGTTTTAAATTTTTATCATCGTCTTTGGCAAATTTAGGAAGTGGTTTATCCAATGATCATTTTAGGGAAACAATTTCTCCGATAATGAAAAATTTGATCTGATGCGTCAAAAGGGTGTGTTTCCATACAGTTTCATCACCGATTTAAAAAAGATGGATAATCCAATTCTTCCAACAAAAAATGAATTTTATGATGAACTAAATGGGGAACACATTTCTGACGCAGATTATGAGAGAGCTACACGAGTTTGGCGCGTATTTAATTGTAAGAATCTTGGTGAATATTCAGATTTGTATTTAAAATCTAATATCCTCCTTTTATGCGATGTATTTGAAAATTTTCGTGATCAATCATGGGCAACATATAAATTAGATCCTATTCAATACTACACATTACCAAGTTTGTCATTTGATTGTATGTTGCGCATGACCAAGGTGGAGCTAGAGTTGTTGACAGATATTGATATGATTCACTTTTTTAAAAATGGCATTCGCGGTGGAATAAGTCAGTGTACTGAGAGGAAACATATCGCCAATAATAAATTTATTCCAAATTATGATCCATCAGAACCATCATCTTTTATAATGTATTTGGAGGCCACGAATTTGTATGGTCATAGTATGTCACAATCATTACCATTTCGTGGGTTTAGATGGTTCTCTGAGCAAGAAAAATTAGATCTCAATATATTGGATATCGCAGATGATAATGAACACGGTTATGTTCTAGAAGTTGACATACATTATCCTCAAGACCTACATGATAAACATTCAGATCTTCCATTTTTAGTTGAAAGTTTTTACCGCCAACCGGAGAATCTAAATTAAAAAAATTAATTCCTAATTTAAATGAAAAAAGAAAATATGTAGTTCATTATCGAACGTTGAAACAAGCTATTCGAAATGGTTTGATAGTGACACAAACTCATAGAGTATTGATATTTGAACAATCACCGTGGTTGAAGAAATACATCGACTTTAATACCGAACTAAGAAATAAGTCAAAAACAAAATTTAATAAAGGTCTTTTTAAGACGTATAATAATTCGGTTTTTGAGAAGACCATGGAGAATGTTGAAAATCGTAGACATAAAATTGGTGACCCATTGGGAGAATATTAGAAAGAAATTGGGCGCGAATGCGTTAATAGCTCGCCCCAATTTTAAAACGTCCTCTATTTTTACCGAAGATCTGGTAGCGATTCACATGGGTAGACTAAAAATACTTTATGGTAAGCCGTTATATATTGGGTTTTCAATATTGGACATATCAAAAACCGTCATTTATTATTTCTTCTATAACTATTAAAGCCACATTCGGTGAAAATGCTTCCTTATTGTACACTGATACAGATTCTCTAATATTGAAAGTATATACGGAAAACTTTTACCAGTTTATTGTTTAACACCCCGATAAATTCGATACATCAAATTATAGTAATTAACAACATTTATAATATTAAGAAAAGTGAATCAGTAGTACGTAGAATGAAAGACGAGTTTCAGGGTGATCCCATAAAGTGTTTCTATGGCACCGGTGCTAAAGCCTATTACGTCAGTTCAATAAGCAATGAAATTAAAAATGCGAAGGGTGTAAAAAAGGCTGTAATCGATAAGCAACTTAACATTGAGGATTATAGAAAAGTTGTAGAGCGCGGGGGATTAATATTTCGAAAAATGAAAACTTTCAAGAGCGAATTGCATGACGTTTATACTGAAATTGTAAATAAAGTCGCACTTTCTCACGCAGATGATAAGCGTTATGTGATTCCAACAACAACTAAAACTCTGCCTTGGGGTCATAGCGACATAGAATTTTATAAATCAGACCCAGATGAAAATTTAAAACTGTTTATACACATTGCTGAAAATTTACTTAGAGACGATAGCACTGACTATATCTAAGATGTGAATGTATAATGTATTTTAACACATGTTTTTGTAAATTATCTATGTGATAAAACTTTGTTTTAATAAAATATTGTTTCAAAATTGTATGTGACTTTAATTGATATTAAACTATTTTCCACACCACCGAATGGGGTTGGGTTATTTGTGCATTTTTATCCTGGTTTGGTAAAAAGTTGTTTAAAACAGGAAATGCAAGATTAAGAAATGAATTACAGTCAGGTAAAGTTATATTATTAAAAAAAGAATGTAAAGAGCTTCCGGTCGGGCTTATTCTTTAATAAGTATCACTAAAGAATAAACCCTTAACGGGGCTGCCAGGCGTGAACTGAGCTCTTTGTCGCACCCCATTCGTTTTTTTAAGGGAAACGAAATTTCAAACGAAAAACCCAGGTAAAAACAGAATTTAGATCTAGAGACTCAAATCCTCTTTTTCCGCTCTCGATCTCGAGTGGTTGCACAATATGCAAACCCCCGTGTGGACGAAAACGTATAGTTTTCCACGACAGTTTGCACACTTAAGGTCCGACTGTACAAATCCCATTGGCACTTTGTCATGCCTCTGATGACGCGATGCTTTTGGCTTTGGACGCGCCATCCCACTGTAGCACTCCTCACATAATAAAGCACCACCAGGCAGGCTGACGTAGCTTATAGTGCGGCAATATGTTGGTGCGGCAATGTTTCCACAGAAACGAAGTACAGCTTGACGCCCGTCAAGCTGAAACGAATCCATTTCTAGGAATTCGTCGACAACAATACCTTCATCAGCCATGTTAATACTTATGGAGCTTTTCAAAGTATGAGTTTAACTCTCAAATGCGGTGCTATTTATTTCATTTCTATAAATGAGGAGTACTCATAGCGCATGTCCTTCACATGAACCCATAAAAATCTCAAAATGTGGCAACAGTGGTTTTAAAATATGTTGAGTTAATGTATATGATTGTAGACAATTTTAAAGTGTGGCAACAGAGGATTTTATTATTTTCAATTTGCTTTATGCTATTTGACGGAAATAAATTTATTCCTCAGATTTTAAATTCCACGATTCATAGAACAGCAACAGTGTTAAGTTGTCCAAGTCAGCTTCAATCTCGCGCATCTTACTTCGCCAAGTACTATATTTTATATGCCCACCCTGCCGTAACCTACAATAAACGGTGCCTTGATGTAACACATTGACAATTGCAGCGCATGTTTCGCCGAGATCGGGGTAGTTAACAGCATGTTGTCGATACATCTGAATGCATCGCAAAAGATTGTTCAGAATGCTGCAAACGTTGCACATGTTAATGCCTTGTCGAGAAATATTGCAAGATCTAGGAGGAGGTCGCATTATATAGCAATATGAATGCAGAGAGGGGTTTGGGGTGCAGGACGCGCATGACTTGTAGTATTAAATAAGGAAAAGGCATATCATCAGATTTTTACAAGAACACATTACATATAGTTCACAATGTGGTGACATTGAAATACCCTTGTGACGTATTTTATATTGCGTATGGGTAACTAAAATAATCTCGAAAACGTTATGCTAACACGGCAATGTCAAGTTGAATTGTTCTAGAAAATATCTTGTGATAGAATGGAAGACGTGAAGCAGCAAAGTCACCTTGATATGGCCTAGTAAATATATTGTAGTAGAATGGAGGGGGTGAAGCGGTAGCAAAGGCACCATGAAACGTTCGAGTGCGTGTGTTGCGACAAAGCAATTAAAGTTTTTAGTGGTGGTGGTAGTAGGATGGGAAGGGATGAAGGGAATAAAAAGGTGCGTTTCTTAAACGTTGAGATAGTTCTTCGTTTGTACTTTGAACGTTCTAGTGTTTTTATACGCCAAATTTACAATGTCATACTACATGGGTGAAGAAACACAGGAAGCCGTAGTTGCTGATCTCCACAAGGACAACGAAATGGAGAAAATTATGATGGAGTTGGATTGTTATGATGTCGAACGAGTAGCCTCTTCATC
>MU186715.1:62961-85261 GCA_016904865.1 Pissodes strobi | reverse complement strand
TATTGTAATCGGTTATATTGACAGCACTGCTGTACAGGTTCGAATTAAGGGATCGTTCGTCTAGGGTTGGACTAAGGGGTTTTAAAGAACTTGACATTTGCTGATTTAAATGTACAAATTGGGTTGTACCCGGGGTAAAATAAATCTATTTTATGTTCAATTACGGCTCATTCATTCTACATACATACAGGGTGTTATCACCAAACTATACGGTGAAAAACGATAGTTTCTACACGTGTTGGGGTGTTTCCCCAACATGTATTCTTAACGCAATTCTTAAAATGTGCGAGAACATTGCCACAAAGTTTGTTACGTCTTTACTGGGTGCAGAAATAATACCCGAGCAGTTTGGCTTTAAGAAGAATTCTTCTACAGAAACTAATCTTCTTACCTACATGAACATACTGACAAACGCTTTGGAGAGAGGTGAAGAGGTTCACTCAATATACACCGACTTCCCCAAAGCGTTTGACAGAGTCAATCATGCGGTGTTGATCAGGAAATTGGAGACACTGAGCATTTCTGGCTTCCTACTCCTCTGGATAGAGAGCTACCTCGCAGATAGGGACCAGATGGTAATGTTAAACAACTTCTCATTTCTCAACTCCCAGTCTCATCAGGCGTGCCTCAAGGTTCACACCTGGGGCCTTTACTTTAAATTTTCATTAACGACATTGCATCTTCCTTCGGACACTGCCTTTTTCTTCTATTCGCAGATGATTTAAAATTGTGTTTAAAAATAGCCACTCAAAATGACTGCCTCACACTTCAGGATGATGTTGTCAGGCTAACTCATTGGTGCTAGACCAATGCAATGGCATGGAACTAAATGTGTTAAAATGTAAAGTACTCAAATTCCATAAATCATAAACCTTTAACAACTACATTTACCATATCAGCGTGGCTCTCCCTTGGACTGTGTGGAGCAGATCAAGGATTTGGGGGTCTTGTTGAATCCTCTGCTAGATTTTGCTGATCATATCGACTTTACAATCAATAAAGCGCTTCGAATGCTGGGGTTTATGAGACGCAGTACAAGGGTCTTCAAGAATATTAGCTCCATCAAAACATAATATTTTTCCTACGTCCGTAATCATCTTGAGTTTGCTGCATCAGTATGGAATCCAAACTACACCTGTCATATACACCGACTTGAAAGTGTACAGCGCAAATTCTTCAGATACTTGAACTACAAATTCTTCAATATCCAGGAATTTCATTATGCAAACCTCTGCGCTGCTCTAAATCTGTCATCCCTTTCCTGCAGAGGAGACCTAAAAACTATTCACAAAATCATAAACTCAACCATCAACTGTACATACTTAACATCCCAAATTGGTTTACATGTCCTCTCTCGCAACACTCGCACAACTCAAACATTCCACCAGCAATTCCACAGAGCCAATTATGGATATCAATCTTTTATTCCTCATACTCTCAGATTGTGCAATAAGCTGAGTGAGCTTGATTTCTTCGGGCCATATGAACCATTTGCGAGAACTGTCACTGGTCTTTCTATATGAGAAAGTGCCGTGATATGTAGAATTTGTTTGGGCTTATTTTCACTTTTCTCTTACCTTGATTTTACATATTGTTTTTGTTATGTCAACCTAGTCTTTATTTTTTAACTTGCTATATTTGTTAATTATCAAGATCTTTTTTAATAGGTTTTGCCCGTCAATAAATAAATATATAAATAAAAAAGTAAATAATTAAAAGAAAATGAATATGAATGACATATCTGTTATGTCAATTAACAGAGAAAAGCACTAATTACCTGTTGCGGTACGCAGAATAAATTACCGACTCAAGTCAATAGTTGGTAAATAAATATGTCAATTAGCCGAAAAACTGATCGATTAAATAGAAGAAAAACTACATTAACTAATCATAATATCGTTGTCTCAGCCAACGATAATATGCAGGATAAATCACTTATTAAGCAACAAGTACGATTACCAAAAGTTACCTGTAGTGATACAAATAAAATAAACGAAAATAAATCACACATAAATATATCAATTAACAGAAAAACTGAAGTAACGTAAATGAAAATAAACGGTTAATAATTAGCTCGTAAACTACTCAATACGTGATCATGTTCCGTTCACACTTATTGAGTCCACTGGGATACCAACTAGCTATATTCCATATGCTAAAAATACCTCTGAATTCGAAAAGGATATAATCTAGCTCGTTATTCAAATAATCAGTTCTGATAACGAAAACCTTTAGACTTGCCTTAAATTAAAGTACTACTAAACCAACGCTAAGGACATATAGTCAGCATTATTTTTTTTTCATTTACATAATTTCTTATTTCACGGAAAAATGCCACAATTTTAGACTTGTTTCTTCTGTTCTTTGCTGTTTTTTATTGAGTTTAATAAAAAAACAGCAAAGAACACAAGAAACAAGTCTAAAATTGTGGCATTTCTCCGTGAAATAAGAAATTATGTAAATAAAAAAAAATGCTGACTATAACTGCGTCAATAATAATTGACTAATAATTAAAATATAAAACTAGCTTATCCCCACCGATTGATCTGCTGAACTGATCGATAGGAACTCGTGGGCACAGAGTTACAGAGTGAGTCTAGGTAGCAAACCAATGCAACACTAAAATAAGAACAGGATACTGCGTGAGACTTAAAAATGAGTCTGGTAATCGATTCCCACAAAGGTATTTCAAAAAACACTACCGCATCACCGCACTGCCGAACAATAAGGCTGACTTTTGAAGAGTGTTTGAATTAAGCTCAATCATATATTTTTTTATTTAATTTCTCATATAGGTTAAATATTTGTTCCATATAGTAGTACATTTTTCTTGTTTACAGAAATTTCAGTCAGTCAGACTGCTGTGAAAACCTCAAAAATTAAGCTGGATTTTAAATTTTTCGTACTAGTACCTGGTCGGGATAAACAAGTGATTTTATTATTGTTGAAAACCATAAAGAAGGGTGTGGTATCTTAATTAACCACTTTTAATAAACTGTATTACTATACGGTAGTGAGAGGAATTGAAACATGTATTCGATTTGATTTGAGTTAATAATGCGAGTGTAAATTGCATTTAAATATGATAAATATAAATATACAAATAATTTCTATTTTAATTCCAAGCATTCATCCTTTCATCCATAAACTAATGTTACAAAACAGGTTATTTAGTTCTAACTAAACTAAAACAGTCTTGATTATGCAATGTCAAACTGAAATCTGTTTGCCCTTTCTGACAGAATACCTTAATCCACAATTGCTTTACTTTACTCTAATCAGCTAGGGATTACACTTTGAATCCTTAAATTAACTTGCACAGTACACGCATCAATTGAGCTATCAATTCTTTTCAACTAAAGGGGGAAATAGACGCTAGGTCGTTTCTTGCTTTGAAAAATTGGATTAACAGCCCAAAGGAGGTCTTTGTCCAATCTTGAACAAAGATATCTGAGGTGCACTAAATATTCTCTAATATTTGTGCATACAAGAAGAGAAATTAGCCCAAAAGGAATTTTACCTTTGGCCAGATGGTGCACTTGCTAGAGCGCGGTGACGAGATCGATCTAGCACATGGAGTGTTAGCAGAGCACTGAAATCTAATTTGTCTATCGCTAGGCGGCAGAGTCCGGCAGACCAAATGAAAAGTGGGGGTTGGCGCGAAAGCAAGCGTGGGTTTTCTTTCTTTATTTGACACATTATTGTTCACAATGCTGACTGAGACAAAAATATATTGAATTGAAAACGATTAAGAACGATTTGCTTTACGAGTGAAAAGTTGCTATATTGTTATCTATTATACTGACAGTACTGGTGTACAGGTTCGAACTAAGGGATCGTCCGTCCAGGTTTGGACTAAGGGGTTTTGAAGAACTTGCATATGCTAATTTAAATGCACAAATCGGGTTGTACCCGGGGTGAAATAAATCTATTCGTGGATCAATCATGCTACATACATACAGGGTGTTATCACCAAATTATCTGGTGAAAAATGACAAGTTAATACTACACTTGTTGGGGTGTTTTCCCAACAGTACCTCTCTTCGACCTTCAGGCCACATTTCACTCATAAAATTCGCTCCAAGTTAATAATCCTAACAACATCCTATCACGAGCTATGATGATATCCGATATCCAACCCACTCATAATTTGTGGATTTTTTTATTCTTCCAACTTCACTGCCTTACATTATGACACCCACTAAGCGGTTGACAAACAAATATTTATAAATCATAGACCGATTACAATCATGGTTCGGGGCGCATATTCCTAGTTGTCCGAACCATAGTTTTGCTAGAATACGCCCTCTGCGACACGCGCAAGGCAAAAATGTTAATTCCAGATGAAAATTGAAAGCCACGCAAATATATTAATAAAATCGAATGCGATATTAGAGAAGATCAATCTAGAACCAACATAATACGGAATTTTATTATGGTAGATGCCAGCAATTGTCGTTCAACAATTATAAGATACAGTAAAGCTAACGGTTTCAAAGTGACGTATCGAGGGTTTGTTTTTACATAGGGATGAAAACAAATCCCTTTTAACATTTTTAAAACCAAATCAACCACGTTTCATCTAAGAAAGCTAAATAAACTCATATAACCTAAATGAAGACAAATTTTGAATTAGTAAATGATCTTAAAAACATGTAAACCACGGAAAGCAAGACCGGCTAGGAATTTGGCCAATAAAATGCAGTTGCCAAAAGATAAATACAGAATGCATGGAAATTATAATTCACTACACTCATACTAGACAAGCATGCTCTTGAAATAAAGCTGCAGTTCAAGCTCATTACATCCACTGAATATTAATTCAGAAAATTAATTAATTAATTATTATTTAAGGCAAGCACATGTGTGACTGACCCCCTTTGCTCTTTTCGGAGAAACCTGAAGTAAAAGGATATTGTCAAAACAGATTGCCTATACTACTAAAACGAGACGAGAATGTAAATCACTGTATTTTACCGTAATTAATTCGAGCATTAATTCGTGTAACGTGACCAACATATGATGATATTGTTCTCATGTGTACCTTTATTTTGAATTATCATTATTATTTAAAGAAATTTCCTAACAGTGAGCTTAAGTGAATTTTTGACAGAAAGGTGAATGAACAAAAACTTTAAGATTTATTAAACGGCGAATAAAAATTTTAATCGGTGAGATTTAGCTTTAATTATTAGTAAACGCTGTATTGTTATTTTTGACCGTTACAAAGTAATTATTGATAGTGTTGACGCCATAAATTTTTTTCAAGGATTTTGCTATTATTAGCTGGATTTATAATATCATCCTTCATCACCCTTATCACCACTACCACACGATGCGTCGTCCGTATATCTCTCATTTTTTACAGGATAATGTTCTGCTGGATCATTTGTTAGTTCGTTAGTTGAATCATATTCTCCGTTTAATCGTCTAGTCATATACTTTCTCAGTATTACATACAAAAGACAATTTACCTGTTCCTGCATGGATTTACCCTGTATTCATACAATTGTTCAAAGCAAAACCGATCCTATCCGTAAATATAGAATTTATGTTGTAAGTTACCGAATTTAGGGTGCGAGTTTATCTCCACAAATAAATTTGTTTTCAATTTCCTCTTACCTTAATTTATTGCATTTTAGTTTCCAATTTGCTATTTAATTTATGGATTTCAGAAAAATATTTATATACTAAGTGACATTGCAAATGCAACACCCAGAATACCTCCTTGTATTTTGGTAAGAAATTTTTTAAACAGACATATTCACTACCATGTATGTTCACGCTGTTAAATAATCTAAGGTGCTATATGTATTATTTATAGTTTGGCATACCATGGTTTTAACACAATAAACATGTTTAAGAATAAATTTAGTATGCGTCATATTTGACTGCATTATTTCATATAATATATTTAGAAAATTCATTCCCTTCATCAGACTCTATGTTTATTGTTAACAGCTAAATTGCAACTGAGAGCAGTACCTTTATTGAATCACTCAGATGTGTTCTCACTGTTTACTACCACATAAGTGTGCTTTTGAAGCCTAAGAATAAAAACTTGGAATGTAAGTAGAACAATTTGCATCCTGGAAATATACATGTTACTTATGGTAATCAGGAATTCATAATTAAAATTGTCGGCTTAAAATATTCAATGCGGAATAAGAATATTTGAAAATAAAGGTGTGTTAATTAGACTGCCGAAGAATAACGTAGAAAATTCAATTTCCAGCACCAGCGTTCATATAATATGTCTATATTGTTCTAAAAGCAAATGCTGATATTTATCACGATTTTCAATTCAGTTTGGTTAACACCCTGAACATGAGCAAGCAAACCCTCCGAGTGAATTATTTTAACATTTGCACTTTTAGGTCAATCCGACTTTTAAATTTATATGCCAGCTACTCCGCTGCCTGACTCCAGCATGACTTGCGATTCATGACCCAGCTTTATATCAATATCGAATTTCGTTTTGAAATATTTTTGCTATGCATTATACAATGAACGTTGGTTGAAAACAATCGTTTTCGTAGCGATACAGCTTAAAATTTACGGCATGCCAAATGCAACCCGAATATATTCTGTGCCGTCATCTAATTGTTCCAATAATCGTTTTTCTAAGAATCCATTTTTAGATAAAATGAGGAGATTTTTTAGCTGCCTTTAGCATATTTTCATATTTTGTAGTTGATTAGATAAATTAATATATATAAAAAAACAAAAACCTTTAGCATCATATGAATATTTTAACATATGTTATTTTAACTTAAAAACAACTTAAACTAATAAATATACAGATATAAAAACCAAGTACTCAATTCTGACGATGCTAAAGTATATCCAATTTCTGACAGTTCTTAGAAACAACCTCACACATTATCAAAATAATATTAGATTCTGATGAATACTAAAAAACTGATCAGCGTAATAAAGTACTTATAATCCTAACAAAAGCAAACTTTTATAAACATAAGATTTTAACTAATCGCAATTAAATGATTGTCAAAGTTCGATTTAAATTACTGCGATGTTGTCTTTTGGCCAGTTATGTTGTTTGCAAATTCGATCATATCCATCAATCCATCACTTCATTAGTCTGTATGGTTAACGATAAGGAAAGACTTAATCACCATAAATATTTTATCTTGTTTATTGGATTAATAGCCGGGAATTGCTCAAATATTAGGGAGTTTTTAAGCCGCTTATTTAACGTTCGAATCACGTTATCGGTTATTGTGCTCATGCGCAGTAGCGGAAAAAATAACCGAAACCGTAAATAAGCGATAGCGTCTTACGTTAATTGCGACCCAGTAACGTTCGCCTAATAACGGATAATAGTCTAAGCGATGTTGTCACCTTCTACATTTTTAGGTTTATATCTGAGTATTAAAACACTATAAAACCAATGGTGTTACAAAATATTATTTCTGTATTATGTAAATTTAAGTTTTGAATACGCTTTTATTCCTTTTAACGTAAAAATCCTATTTAAAGTTGGATAAGCTTAGTAAATTTGGCATCGTAGCGAACCCATATGACTATTGTGTTGGTACAACTGATTTGTGTGCTTTGTTGCAGTTTGCAGTGTATGAACTTAACCTGACTTTTCATTAGTGTTTTTGCGGTTTAGTTAAAAATATTTGAAATTTGAATTTTATCTCTCAGATAATATAATCAGTATTGCTCATATAATGGATCAAATTGCAAAAAAACGTTTACGTTTTACCGACCACGACGATATCACCCTTTTACGGGAGGTCTTGGGGCAGAACCCCTTTGAAAATCTCGCAGTATGGGCTATTATACAAGAAAACATGCTATCTGTGACTAAAAAAAACTTTTCTGTGAGGACACTTAAAGAACATTTGGAATTGCTTATAAAATTATGGCTGAAGGAATTTTAAAATTTAAAAAATCTGTAAGTAAACTTTTTGTTTTGTACTAAGAAAAATCCTATCTTGTTTCCATGTTTTTTTTTCAGATCTGGAATAGAAGTGGCATATACAGAGAAGGACACGTTATGCCAAAGCATTCATGAACTAATGTGTGGCCAAGAAGAAGAAAAGAAAGCCAAAAAAAAGTTCCATCTTTCAAAAAAGTTAGGTCTGGAAGCACGTGACCAATTTGCCTCCACATGAAAAAATATTGAAGATGAATATGAACTAGCAACTCATGATCGTAAGTAGGAAATATAAAACATTTTAATGCTCGTATGCACCAATTTAGGTCTTAATCATGATAATCTAACTGCGCCTAATTATAATCTATTAACACGTTGACTGTCCATACTACCATGTAACGTGTTCCGCGTTAGGTCCACTTAAGCCAGAAAAAAAACCTACATTAAATCATATATTTACTGAATTCTTTTGGTGGTACGTCCTGTGACCTATATATGAGTCACAATAATGTAGTATAGAAACATTAGCCTGTACTTAAAAGTTCCTATAATAATAGCTCCCCGTATAGGGAAGTCCAAGAGGGATGCGCCACAGTCAACATGTTAATTATGTAGTTGAAAATACTTGGTGCATAAGGATTTTTGAATCTCAAATCAATTGCTTAAGTTTAATTAAGTAACGTTGGTGCATACATGAACCAGACTTTTATTCAAATGTTTAAATCATACCTTATTATAATATTTTAAACTGATATTTTTTAGCATCAGTTGAGGCGCCTCTACACTTAGGAGGAGAAGAAGAAGAAATTTTAACAGAACATAATTATTATAAGAGCAACCTTCTTGAAGATAGAGGCTCGGATATAAATAAGGGTAATATTGTTCTCCTTCAGAAATATTTTGTTTATATGTGAAATATCAGTTTTGATTATAGTATTTATTATTTAGGTCAAAATATCTCATTACCAGAACCGTCATTGCCTACAGTAAGCACATCCCGAGGTACATCCAATAACCCCAAAGCATCCAGAGTACTAGGTTAGTAGAAAGTGGAAATTGGCATAATCATACACAATAGCAGGCATTGATACCAAATGATATAATCTGCTTTTTTTCCTACTTAGGTCCAATAAAATCTAGGAAAAGGAAAATAAATGTACAAAGACAAGGGCTGGCCTATTTGGAAGCATACGATAAGGAACAAAGTGAAAACAAACAAAAACAAATTGACCTGGAAGAAAGGAGATTGGCGTTAGAGGAGAGGAAAATAGCCCTTATGGAGAAGCAAATAGCCATTACCGACTTTGGAATTAAAAAACATTTCGAGTTACAAGAAAAAAGATTACATTTGGAAATTGAACAAAGAAAAGACCTACTGAGCATCATCGAGAGACAAGAAAGATTAATTCATTGCCTCCTAAATAAAAATAATTGTTAGACAAAGAATGATTATAATTACTTAATATAATAAAAATTGAATGAATTAATGTTTTTATTTAATAATAAAGTCTCAAAACAAGGTTAAAAAAGTTTCAATTTTTTGGCTCTAGTGTAGTTACAAAAAATCTGATAGAATTCGTCACAAAAATATAGATTATACTAGATAATAATTTTCTTCTTATTCTTTATAATTTTGATTAGGGTCAAATAAAACAAACAATTTTAACCAAGTCAAAAAATGCCTAGATTTAATTATTATATTAGTACATACTGTTATGCTTTACATGTTTATATGAAGGTATACTTCTAGAGGGACAGGCCTTATATTAAAAAACATAGACGTTTGATTGCCATACAGGCAGCTGTGGCAGTTTGTTAAGATTGTGGCAGTCTTGTACATAGCTTCGATATCCTGTAATAACAGTTTTTGGTTCTTTTTATAGTCCAAAAACGCAAATTCTGCATAATAGTTTTCCTGTTCAATTGAAGGACGGCAGATAGGTCTCACTGTGCCATCAATAAAACCCCAACAATTAGGCACCCTTGCACCTTTAGCAGCAATGACCTACAATTCAAGTTTATATTTAAATTGATGTTTAAATATTTTTTTGTCTTTACTATTACTTACTTGCGCATATTGTTGAAGCCTATTTTGATTTAACCAGTTGAGGCTATTTAAATCTTCTAGAAGAGGTCTGAATTCATTATATATGTGTGTATTCACAAATTTTATTATGTCAGAAAGGGCTGAAGAAGACCTATGAAAAAGATGTTCCAAGTCGCAAAGTCGATTAGGATATGCTAACCGTCTTAGCAACATGCATAACCCCTCAATACCTAGAAAAAGTTAAGTTGTGATTAATTACATAAAAAGTAAAACTATTTATTTACCTGTTGCTTGATATCCAGATTGCGTGGTAATTCGTTCTGGTATACGTAAGGCTCGACATAGTCTAGGTATGTGTTCTTCCTCAAATCTAAAGTTAAGTTTTACACATTTAGCCTCCATATCTCCTAAATTAAAGACTGGTCGCGGAGGGGCGTTTTCTTCTTGGATATTACCGAATATATCGTGCAAAATTATGCCTCTGATTAAATTATGATCAATTTCATCCGCATTTCTGCCTTGGATAATATTTTGTAGAATATTATCCATTATTGTCTTTATTAAGAAACAATAAAAATTTAAAATCAAAGCCACGAAAATCCAACGGTAAACTCAACAAAACATAAAAGTGGGGTTAACGTGCCAGTAACACACACGTTAGAAGTCAACGTTATTTAGATGGCTTAAAATATCATTTTCCTTGGCTATCCAAGCATTGCACTGCGCATGCTCACAATAACTGACACGTTAATTACGGCACGTAAAATAGACGGCTTAAAAACTCCCTATTGTTTTGGTAGGCTTAAAAAGCGTTCTAACTTACGTTGTACAGAAACGCGTTTTTAGGGATTTATACAGCATTTCGAAGCACAAAATCTATTCCTTAAGCAGGACGCCCACTGAATCGGCACCGAGCGGCACAGACCGGCCCGGCACGGCCAGCACGGCCGGCATAAGTTGCTATCTACGTTATTAAACGAGGCAGCGCCCATTTAATCGGAACAGCGCGGAACGGCATCTCGTTTAATAACGTAGATAGCTACTTATGCCGGCAGTGCTGGCCGTGGCGGGCCGGTCTGTGCCGATTTTGTGGGCGTCCTGCTTAAACCTCCAATATTAGGTCGTCTCCGAGTATTGGTGTTTTACTAGAAGAAGATAGGGGTTCATACGATCAAACTGCCTCTAACTTTAAAGTCACTGTTATCTTTTTCTCACTCTTCTCTTCCTCTTTCCTCTCTTCCTTCTTCTCTCTCACTTTCTCCTTTTTTTTCCTGTTTTTATGTAATTTTTTTATGATATGTATGTTAGTTATTTTAACTTTTTATTTTTATTTACTTTTCTCTGTTTTTCTCTTATTTTTTCTTCTCTTACTTTCTCTTTATTTTGCGATTTTTATGTAACTCTTTTATAGTTTCTGATTTACATCAAATGTTGCTTTAACTTGACTTATTATTTAGTTTTAACTTTTTCTCTTTACTGGCTCTATTTTTAGTTGACTACTTATCTTTTTAGACGATGTATATTATAAATAAGGCATTTATTATTATTATTATATTAATTATCTTTAAATTTAAAAAAACAATTGCAAACTGTCTTGTATTTGGATCCAACAAACACTATTCAAAATGGAAAATTCTACTAAGACCGTATCGTCTGTCCTCTAAACTATTTTAATTCACTACGTTGTTGCCAAATGTTTTCTTTTTAATGCTTTTCAATTATTTCATACTTAACTTGAAAAGTGATATTGAATCAACTTGAAAAATTGTAATCAGTTATATTTCTTATTATTTACATAACATTGTAAAAATATCAAATATGGTATTTGTTCGTGTTAAATAAATAATTATAAAGTATGAAGTCTATCGGATTGAAATAATATTAATTTTTGAAGAAAACTTCTATTTAAGTTCAAGTTTAAACTGGTTGAAAATCATTAAAAAATTGAGATATTTTTAAAGAGAAATATCACAATTGGGCAACGCCTCAAGGAATTAAGAATATGTTGGAGTTAAGCCCTCTTATTCTTAATTCATTCCCAAAATATGAGAAAAATGAATTGAATCGTTCCAAGATAGCTACCAATCATGGATGTGAGAAGCATGTTTTCTCCTTAATAACTTCTAAACCATTTCGTATAATATGGGAAGCTTAAAAATTAATCATTTATTGCTTCTTGTGGAAAGGCACATGATGTTTTAAATTTATAAAAAGTCGAATAGCACTTTAATATCGTTGCATCTGAACGTTCTAAGATCTATATTAACCATCTTATTACGTTCGATTCTAATTCTGTTGGCGTTGGTTGCCAATTTGTTATATTCAATTCAAAGATAAAACTATTTGGCAGATGGCTCTGAACGACAGATTACTATCAAATTAATATTTACCAAAAGGTTAAACTACAATCAGATGTCTACCATGTACTTCAGTCAACACCAGTCCTCGTAATAGCTCAACCAGCACCGTCTGCAATCGAACACCAGGCCTAGCTCGTCTTGGGGGGGGGAGGGGGGTGGTTCGAACTTATCTTTTCCCACTATCAAGTTCCGTCTTGTTGTACCTGAATATGGAATTAAATCAAAATAAGTAATAGTTCAAGTCGGGGTTAGACGCCACCAAGTTTTCTTTTGTTGGCAAGCCCTATCGATGTTTATTCGGACACAGTAAAAAAAACTTGGAAATAAAAGAAACTAAGTTCAAATTCAAATGTCAAATTAAGTAAATAATTACCTGATGAAGTCTACGCTACCTGCTTTGTTACCATTCAAAATCTACATTCTCAAATACACCCTAAATAATACCCAAGCATGTGAGGCCAATACTTTATTTTTAAAATAGGAAAATGGAGCAAGCTCCTCTAGCCTATTAAGTAAATTTCTATTTACAGTTATTGACTACTAGACACACCCTCTTGTCACCCTGATAGCCTAAATTGAAAGTTTGATAGGTGTCAAGCAAAAAGGTTATAAACAATACAGAAAATTCCAACCTCTAGTCAACCTGTCAATCTAATTTAAAATTTGAGAGGTGTCAAATAAAAGGTTATAAAATTTTGAAAGTTCACTTCTTCGAAACGCTCTGCTGCAACCTGCAACCTAGACGGTGATAGAAATACCGAATTTATCACATAGACTATACTAAGTTAATTTAACTCAGTTAGAATAGCCTTTCCAAAAGCCAGAGTTGCAAGTTGCAACCAGAGAACGTATTCCTCAAAATGCAATGTTATGATCTATTGTCAAAGCCAAATTAAAGTAAAAAGGTAATAAAATGAATAAACTTCCTCGGATATAATATGTACTAGAGATTATCCATAAATCTAGCACCCGTAAGATGTAAATAATGTTTCTAGGCCGGCGTAGTAACACTTCACAAAAGGTATTTAATATATATACTCTAGTGGATTATGATGTGTGCTATTACTTACTAAAGAAATTAATAAAGCGTTTTAGGAAAATGTTTGGATACCAAATTCTGTTTAAATTTGAAAGTCTCTGCAAGGTAGTAAATATTTCTGGCACAATAGTGCTGTCTAAACGTGATAGTATATAAAAAATTAGACTTATCTTGAGGAACGAACTCTTGTAAGTTATATCCGAGAATTGGCCATCATCCTCTGTATGTCAAACAGTCCAGATTAATCAGGTTCCAGGTAATAGTTGCTCTTCCTACCCTACAAAGAAACAGCCATAGAACCCCGCAACAAAGCGCTACCGGAATTCCATTGTAGAACTCAGCTACTAAAAACCAGCTCCAAAAACCCTAAAAGCGTAAATTAATCCATAACAACAACATAACATGAAATTTACGAAACTGCCAAAGCTCGGTCCCAAAAATCTACTTGAAATTCTACATTCAAAACAACTTAAAACAGCTTATCCACAACTAGGGGTTTACCAAAACCTTCCTGGGTATCTTGAAAGGATCAACGGCCTATATTGCCATTACGGCGGTTGCTAGAAATTTCTTCACACGCAACTGACCTTCCCTCGAGAATCTCAAACCACTTCCAGTCTATTTCATTTACGGAATAAAATACTACTGGAGGACTACCTCTCAACCCAAGGAATTTTCTTTGGCTAATGAATAAACAAAAACAACAACAGTTTTCTTCTGTTTTCTCTCCTCCTACTGGATCAAATAGCAGAAACAAATCTGTAAACACGTCAAAACTATCGGCTGACATTCAACTAAAAATCCTTAAATGTCAATTAAAATACTGCTTGTCAGAAACCTAGACAGGTACGAACTTATCGAGAAAAGACAATAGAGATGATTAACCAATCGATATTCCTTCCTCAAATGACCTTTATAAATAGGAGAATTTCCACCCGTAACAATCTCTCCATAACTTTACCAAAAATATAATTACCACGGGTATCATTATTGGAACAATTGTGTCTAAGACAGTTGTCTCTTAGTCTTATGTGACATATTGCGAACGGCTAGCTTTTAATGCGGAGGCTTGGCTTTATGCAATTAAAAATGGCGCCACGTAATTTGAGAGATACTGCAAGTTATCTATTCTAGTAAATTACGAAACCTAGATTGTCTTTAATAGCTGTTAATTGTATTTTCAAGAAAAAATGCGGTAAACAGTCAAGCAGTAAACACTTCAAACATAAACAAAACAAGTATTCTTTATTTATAAGAATATCCCTCCTTCTCTGCGAATAACACATAATTAAAATATGAAGGTAAAATATATTTCCACAATTTCAAAAATAAACTTATGAAGGAGTTTATCTTGGTAACGCTTACTTCTTAGGAGTTAAGAAGGAAATACCTAGAGGGAAATACTCATTAATCTTTGTTTCGAGGGTTATTAAATAGGTATATATGTAAAAGGCATTAGATATATCTTCCAAGTTAGCCGAATAATTATAGATAAAAAGGTTAATATGAATTAAAGTTAGGTACATTAAAAATATAACATCTTACTTAAAGTAGACAGTTGATTTTTACATAAAATAAAAAGGAAAGAACTGGTCTTGAATTACTCTCCTTAGTAGACGTCGCCGTCGCGTCAGCTGGGTAAGTATCTCCCTGTTTAAAGTTCTTATTGCTTAAAGTAAATTATCCCCCTTTCTAACCATGTAAGATTCCGGACCAGCCGAATCTTCTACTCCAATCAAAATTATCTAACATTCTCTAACATCCCATAGTAAAACCTGAAACCAACATAAAGCCTTAAGCCACTTTACTTAAGATTGTTGAAATATTCCGTTTTCATAAAGTACAAGAAGTCAACGATTACTTACTAGGTGGTGGATTAGCCCCAAAAATTAACAGGCATCCTCAAGGATTAGAATGAATTAAAATAAGCCAAGCCCTTTTCAGGCCTAAGGGCACGAGATTTTAAAAATGTTTTGGGCTGATGGACTCATGATGGTTTTTAAATTCAAAATTATAAAATCAGGTCTAGACACTTCGGCTACACCATGAAGGCCAAGGCTCCTTGAGCTCTTGATCTTGTTCCAGATGTCAATTGTCAGCTCTTTGACGCCCAGCAGCGAAAGCTGTTGTTTCATGCACGGTGCAATATAGACTCAACGTCAATGTCACTCGGGTTCGACTGATCGAGTCGACCTCGTAACCACAATCAGGAATGACGTCATATTTAAATCTTTACTGACATTAAGCATAATGACGAAAGATTAGTTAATTCAAAGGAAAGCAATCTTCTCTATTGGAAATTAAGGCAAGATTGAATTAGTAAGAATTAGTAAGATGGTATGCAGTGAATCAGTGGCTTCAATTCATATATCAAAAGTATGTTTTATTACTATATGAAATCCTGCCATGATGAAAGGGATAGTTCTTATCAACAACTTGTAAAAAGAAAGCTAAAGACCGTCTGATAATTCGTGGCGTAATAACTCAATGTTTGCTTAACTCATGAAATAAGTTATGTTCTACATAAATACGATTAATAAGGCTAAACATTTAACAAATACATTTTAGGGTTAAGTGTTATCAACCCAGAAATTTAATTACATACATTCAAAGCATAATATATGAAAACAATATTATAATAACGTATATTGCTTGAACTCTTAAAACAAGGCAGGTATAGCATATACTAATACCTTAATGAAAAATTAAATGCTACAAGTAGAGCTGCCAAGATATGGATAATATCGGCCTAAATACGCCTAGTTTATCAATATGTTCTCATCATATCGGATATAACTATGTCAAGATGGTGACCAGCCGTATCATATTCTCTAGGATTTAATATAATTGTTTTGGTGAATTCGTGAAGCTTTAACTATGTGAAATGCAGAAGTAAAAAGTAACCAAAATTTTTTGAATGAGTTAATAAATTATTAGTAACCTAATTATAATTTCGATAATAATTATTAAAATTAAAGAATGAATAATTATCCATTTAAAAATAAAAATTGATTTTAATTGTGTTCGCTTAAGATTATTGAGTGTATGTATATCCTTCACCGAGTTATTAAGAAATTGGTATGATAATGAATAAGTAATGACATTTCCAGATCCGCATTGGTTAGCTATCAGATATGCAAAACATCGAAAAAAAAAAGATTTCTATATTATTTCAATACTAGGTTAATGAATTATTAAAATTCCATCCACTGACTTGCAGAAAATGAAAAAACAAACAATTCCGTCTCTTGGTTTAGAATTTAGCATACTTACTTGCTAACATGAAAATTTGTAAGTTAATACGGTTCAAAAGTGAATTTAATCTACTTGAAAATTATACTACTTGCTGAAAGGTTGCTCGTTCATACACGTGTTCCATTAATAGCTGGTTATAAAAAAAATCTAAAATATTTTACAATATTTATTTTTCAATGATGAAAGCCCTACGAAAAACGAAAATCGCAAATCCAACAACAGCGAGATTGTGTATTTTCCGTATTAGGTTACAGTAGAAATTATACCCCCCTGTTAGCACACTTATCTTCAGGTCGGCGAGAACATGCCATTAACGATTGCATTAGGGTTGTTTAAAAAGGTCGCTCTAACCTCTAGGGTTACATTGAGTTTGTGGAGTGGTTTTTTCATTCTATAACAGCCCTTTTCGGGTAAATATAGCGGGCCTTTAAATAGTAATATTTATTGCCATGCTTATGTATTCTGCTGGAATGCTATAATAGGCATCAAGTCGGATTTCATAATACATTATAGGACCCATTTATATGAATAATTGGCTTAAACTTTAATTAGTTGACATATTTTATGTGACAATAAGATTTAAACTTCCAATCAGGATTCCTTCATCTCGTAATATGTTTTCATGCCTCGTAGAATTATTGTTCAATTCTGTATTTTCACCTTCCTCATCACGTTTGAATGGCGAAAAGACCCGAGAAAAAAAGGCCTAATCTCATTGGCAATACGTGTTTTAGGCCCCAGAGAGTCAAACCTAATTTTCTAAAAATATCTGTGTTTCCGGATGAGATAGAATAGAATTAATACCGCTCAATGGATTTTACTTAGGACTAATTCTGCGTTTTGGCAGAAAAAGCGAAAATTGGCTTGATGAAATTTGGGATGGTTAAGTTAAAAACACGAATGCCTAGGAAAATGCGTCAGGAAAATTAAAGAGCTGATTCTACATGGTAAAATATATTTCTCAATAGTTTCCAGGTTGCAGCTGAGTTTTGCTTCCGTATAAAATTATAGTTCAGGTATTGAACTAATATTTTGCAGACTGTGATAAAACATATTAATACTACCAAAGAGAACTTTGCCACTTTATCTATTTTTTTTTCTTTCAAAAATTTTATTTTATCGATTTTAAAACCAATAGTGTTATTTTAATGGTAATGAGAATCATAACACATGATGTATACATCGTGCATTAAATTTTTTAATTTATTTAAAACTTATTCTCAATTGTTATGATTATAATTCAAATATACGCCCCAACTCTTGATAAAAGCGCTGAAGAAGTGGACCGTTTTTATGGTGAAATTAAAGAACTGCTTAAACACACCAGCTCACATGAAGTTAATGTAATTCAGGGGGACTTCAATGCGAAGGATTTCCGTTCGGGTGTTGATGGGGTTGTTGGTCCATGGAGTCTGAGTGACAGAAATACTAGAGGAGATCGGCCGGTTCAGTTCTGCCAAGAGGAAAAAGTTTCCAATGCGAGGTTTTCGCTACCCCCAAGAAGACTCTACACTTGGAGATCGCCTCAGAGCAGAAACAACAATATTGTACGAAATCAGATAGATTTTATACTTATCAACAGACGATTTGGTACATCAAGTGAGAGGGCATGCACATATCTAAGTGCGGATGTACCATCGGACCATGTTCTTCTTCTAGCTTCCTTGAAGGTAAGGCTAGCACATATAAAAGAGCGTAACCCAAGGAGACGACTGGCCGTAGAGAAGATCAAACATGAACCAACAAGAACAAAGTTGCAGCATAAAATAAATAACAACCTAAAAAGTCTACAAGAGACTGTGAATTCTGATGTGAACCTTCTGTGGAAATGGATGATAGAACAAATTTTTCAGTTATTGGCAGAAAGACGTCAACACAGGAACTGAAATGCAGATGAGTATCGTTGGTTGAATGCAAAAATCAAATCAGAAATCAGAAGAGCCAAAAACTTTGGATGGAACAAGAACGCAAAGAAATGAAGATCTTCAGCAAATACATGATACCCATAGAGAACACAAAAAACTCAAAGAAGTGGCTGGAATATAGAAAATTATAAACTTCACAATTCTTGTCAACAAGAATGAAACTGTTATTGAAAATGAAGAAAAAAATACTATATGGATGAAATACATAAAGGAACTTTTTTATGACAACGATAAGACGGACCTGGAAAGTAATATTAATCGTGAAAATAACCTTCTCCTGTCAGGTCCACCGATAACGAGGGATGAAATCAATAACAAAGCAGTGGGGCCAGATGACTTACCGGCCGAGGTCATTAAACCGATTGACGATGAGACTCTCTCCTTGCTGGAAACCATTTTTAACAAAATATACAATGAACCCACTACATTCATTCCCTTACACAAGAAACGAAATGCAAGAATTTGTAATGAACATCGCTTAATGAGTTTAGTGAGCCATGCACTGAAAATATTCCTTAAAACTTTGCATAACAGAACTTATAGGAAGTGTGAAGCTAATATTAAGGACACACAATTTGATTTCAGAAGTGGAATGGGAACGCGGGAGGCCCTTTTCGGCATTCGTGTACTTGTCGAAAACTGTCGTGATGTACATAGGGATGTCTTCCTCTGATTTTGGACTACGAGAAAGCCTTCGATAAAGTCCAACATGAAAAACTAATCAATATACTCAGAAGAACGGATGCGGATGAGAAGGATATTAAATGTATTCCAAACCTATACTGGCAACAAAAAGCACACGTCGGAACAAATGACTGCACAAACGACGATGTTGAAATACGCAGAGATGTCAGACAGGGGTGTATCTTGTGTCCACTTTTGTTCAACTTTTACTCGCAGGCTATTTTTGATGAAGCATTTGAGGACGGTGGTGTGAGCATCAAAGTAAATGGAGTCCGGGTTAATAATATCAGGTATGCGGATGACTCCGTCTTACTAGCGGGTAGCATTGAAGACTTGCAACAAATTATGGATCATCTAGATAGTACCAGTATGGTCTTAAATAAACGGTGGAAAGACGAAATTTATGATAGTGAGCAGATGCAAATCAACATATGAGAATGCTCGATTACTAATAAACGGTGCGCCCTCAGAACGCGTAACAAGGTATAAATATCTGGCTTGCTGAACGGTGACTGGAATAACGGAAATGAAATTAAGTGCAGAATTGAGACTGCCCATAATTAGTTCTTCAAATTCAAAAGCGTTCTCACAGGCAAGGATTCCATCGTAAAATTAAGAATGCGCTACGCTAGATGTTATGTGTGGTCTGTTTTACTATATGGAGTGTAAGCGTGGACCCTGCATCAATAAACTAGAAGTATTCGAAATATCAACCTACCGTAGAATTTTAAAAGTGCCATGAACTGAGAGAGTAAATAACGATGAAATCTTGAGAAGACTGAGCAGAGATAGAGAAATGTTGCTCAACATAAAAAAAATGGAATGCTGCTTGCTTTGCACATAATAAGGAATTCCAAATACCAGCTACCACAGTTAATCATTGAGGGCTAAATATAGGGTAAACGGAGAGTAGGAAGAAAACAAATGTCCTGGCTGATAAATATCAGGAAGTGGACGGGCCTAAGGAGGATAGGAGGATCTGGTTCATACAGCAGCAGATCGGGAAGCATATGGGAATGTGATCGCCAACATCCAATAGTAGTGGAGCAGAAGAAAATTCTCAATTGTCATCGACTAATAACGTCATCGTACTTCAAATTGAGTAAAATTTGAGCTGTGAATAAACATAAGTGGAAAAGTGACGTACCAAGGCTAGCTCTTGAAAGAGGCAAACTGTTTGAATTTTATTCAACATAGGTCGAATTTTTCAAAAGTTATCCAAACTAACAGCATCGTCAACAGTATATTTTAAATCTTCCGTGACATATTTTTTGATATAGTGGAAATGCAAATGTAAATTTTGAGTAGAGACAATATGCAAAGCGGCAAGTCTTTAAATTTTAGTCACCATAGGTCCAAAACTAATCCAGGCCTTTTACTTCTTTGCTGAGGATATTATCATCAACAACTTCTAGATTCTATTTTATGAGTTCATGTTCAAAAAAAATTTACGGTGTGAGCTTAAGACCACATGGCAGAATCCAGAAATGAACACTTCGACCAAACCATATTAAGAATTAAATAAAACTAAAAAAAAATCACGGATCTTACAACGTACGCAAGTATCCTATGTATTGAAAATGCCTGACACAATTTTTAAATTTAAAAAACTTATGATTTACATCTGTCACGAGTAGTCAAATAGGTAATACAAATATTGCATTTTAATCTTTACGGTCTAAATTTCGTTTATAGATAAATATTATATTTAAACCTAGTAAACAAGAATTTTAAAACATTTTTTGACAGACTATGTCAGTAATTATTTTTCTTTTACTATCACAAAAAATATTTTTCTTTTATATTCCCTAATCTAATTCTAAACTTTCATTTAAATCAGTTCATAAATAACGAAAGTGTCAAATTTGACATTTGTGAGATACATACATACTTTGCCAAAAAATATTTGTCTTTCATTTCCCATAATCTAATCTGGAAGTTTATTTAAAGCGGTTAATAAATAACGAAATTGTAAATTTTGACTTTTTTGACAGATATGTAGGTACTACGTCCAAAAATATTTTCCTTTTATTATCGCTAGTCTAATTCGGTTCATAAATAGGGAAACTGTCAAATTTTATATTTTTAACAGATACTATGTTAAAAAATTTAAACCTAGTAAACAAGAATTTTAAAACATTGATAACTTTGACATTTTTGACAGACTATGTCAATAATTATTTTTCTTCCATTTTTCCTAATCTAATTCTAAGATTTCATTCAAGTCGGTTCACAAATAGCAAATTTGTCAAACTTTGACATTTTTGACATACTATCACAAAAAATATTTTTCTTTTGTTTTCCCTACTCTAATTCTTAACTTTCATTCAAATCGGTTCAGAAATAACGAAACTGTCAAATTTGACATTTGTGATATACCTACATACATACTTTGTCAAAAAATATTTGTCTTTCATTTCCCATAATCTAATCTGAAAGTTGCCCTAATCTAATTCTAAGATTTCATTCAAATAGGTTCATAAATAGCAAAACTGTCAAATTTTACATTTTTGACAGATACTATCACAAAAAAATATTTTTCTTTTATTTTTCCTAATCTAATTCTAAACTTTCATTCAAATCAGTTCATAAATAACGAAAGTGTCAAATTTGACATTTGTGGCATACATACATACATTGTCAAGAAATATTTCTCTTTCATTTCCCGTAATCTAATCTGAAAGTTTATTCAAATCGGTTAATAAATAACGAAATTGTCAAATTTTAGATTTTTGACAGAGAGGTAGGTACTACGTCATAAAATATTTTCCTTTCATTTTCCCTAATCTAATTCGGTTCATAAATAGCGAAACTGTCAAATTTGACATTTTTAACAGATACAATGTTAAAAAAATTAATCCTAGTAAACAAGAATTTTAAAACATTGATAAACAGCGAAACTGTAAAATTTTACATTTTTGGCCGACTAAGTCAATAATTATTTTTCCTTTACTTTCCCTAATCTAATTCTAAGTTTTCATTCAAATCGGTTAATAAATAGCAAAAATGTCAAATTTCACATTTTTGACAGATACTATGAAACGCCCCTGACCCCGGGTACACCCTTTTGCACCCAAAAGCCAG
>MU186715.1:21658-54660 GCA_016904865.1 Pissodes strobi | reverse complement strand
AGTTGTTTATAATTAACAGTGAATGTTTATATAACATTTTTCAAGTTTAAGTTCAAACTTACGACAGATTTATAGACGGATTTAACTATCATATGCAATTAGTATAGTACGTTTAAAAAATCCATCGTCACTTGAAGAAGCGATGAGCTTCTAATGCACAAAAATCACCAAATATTAATCGAACGCATTATTCTGCTATTGTTCCAATAAACAATTATGTACCACAATAATTTACTCCTAGAAATAATTATTCTGCAAACAGACCGCAATGTTTAGGATATAATAGATGCATCTCTAATAATCAAAATTTTGTCCAATTAATCAACAATTTCAACCCATGCCAAATTTTATTCAAAAACAAACTGCAAAAAAACAACAAAATACTAATAATTTAAATCAAGGACGCTTGTCGTCGACATCCGGAACTGTAAGAACGCAACAACCTGAACCTATGGACGTTTCTCCTGGAAACACTGTTTTAAGAAATGCGCAACAACCGAGATAAAATATGTTGTTGAAGAATTATTCAATTAATCGGTTGACCCGCTAAACAGTCTACAATCTACCCGATTATTCTGAAAGTCAAAAAGAACAAATTGATTATCCTGTTAATCAATTATGCGACTATCAATATTATTGTCCAGAATATGAAAATAACACACCCCAGAACAAGATTCTTATGAAAATATGTATAATGAAAATGATACTGATCAAAATAATTCGAACTATACTGATACATACATTCGAATAATGAAAATTTCTGGATTACCTAAATTGCGATATGTTATAACCAATTTTTTATTTTATTAAATTATTATACAACTACTGATTTACTAGATATTACATTACCATAAATTAACGCAAAATTTCTAATCGACACTGGTAGTTTTTAAAACCTAATCTCGCTTACAAAATGTATCCAAACTCAATTATGTCAGAACCATTTTTCGTGCAATCAGCACATGCGACTTCTCTCCGTAATTAAGTAATGCTTATACCAATAATAATATTCCCATCCTTTAAATGTACAGGAGATCATAAATTTTCTCTTTTTGATTTTTCCCCAAAATTCGATGGACTCTTAGGTGCAGATTTTTTAGCATATATTGGTGCTAACATAAATTTTAAAACTTTGTACTTAGAAACTAAAGATGTTATATTACCTTTACATCACCCAAATAAAATATCATCTGTACGTAATTTTGATGCATTTGAAGTAATAATAAACCCTAGAACTATAGATCAGAATTAAATTGCATCTCATAAAACAAAAAAAAAACTAACATAATTAATAACACTATTATTTCTCCTCAAACTGAGGAAGTAGTCGAAAAGGAAAAAATGCAACACGGTATTAGTACCTCACAAAGAAATGCATAATTATGAAAATCCAATGCTGCCTTTAAAACCCTAAAATAAAGAGACCAAATCTAGTCATATTCCCAAACGAGATAAATTAATACATATTAACAACCTTCATATAGTTGAACCATAGATTTACATATCGAAAATTAATTAATAATTTAGTCGATACAGGGAGTAACAAATACTCAATACTCAATACTCAATACTTTATTCATGTTAATACAATAGCTTACACATGTCAGGAAGAAAAAAATGATAAAAATTGGAATTATCCACTACACAAAGTTCAATTATAAAAAAGACAATACTTTTCAGAGTTACAAACAAATTTTACATGGTTATTAATAAAAGAAATATTCGCAAATGTGAATACAAAATTAAAATGTTCAAGGGTCAAAAGCCAAGTTAAAATTGGATCCAAAATATCCGTCAATAGAGTAAAAAGCCCTTTGTAACAAATACTCCTTCACCCCCGATTTAAAATGCTTAAAACTAAGAGACTTAACACTATAGGGTAAAATATTAAAAAACTTAATTGCCCAGTATCCTGGACCGTCTTGACACCTTCTTAAGCGCCAACATGCAGGCACCAAATTATGTCTGGCACGAGTTCTATATGAATGTATGTCCTCATGAACCCGATAGGGATCCAAATTCTGCTTAACAAACAGTAGGCACTCCAATATATATATACAAGGCACAGTCAACACCCGCAAACACACATATGCGCCCCTACAATCATCCCTGTATCCCATTCCACTCACAATCCGCATAGCTCTCCTCTGCAGCCCAAATACCCTTAATACCCCAGCCGAATGCCCCCACGCAAGTATCGCATACGAAAGATGGGAGTGAAAAATGGCAAAATAAGATGTTCGTAATACATCAGCTGAGACACATTCGCTTAAGCTGCGAAGCACATACAGGCCCCTAGTGAGTTTTCCCGAAAGGACGTCAATATGATTCCCCCATTGCAGCTTGGGGTCAAGGACTACTCCCAAGAAACGTACCTCCGAGGGATTCTCAAACCCTGAAAGCTCTCTCATGGTGAACACGACTCGGCTCGTCTTATCTGCATTCAGCAAAAGCCTATTTGAGCAGAACCATCTATTGGCTCTCTCCTGCGCCCCCATGGATCCAGCAAGTGATTCCCGTAATGTATCAGCCGAATATAAGACTGTTGTGTCATCGGCAAAAAGAGTATAACCTGCCACAGTTTCACTACAGGGAAGGTCATTTATGTACACCAAAAAGAGAATGGGACCCAGAATAGATCCCTGAGGCACCCCTATGTTGATCTCACTCTTTGCCGATGCCACACCAGCCAAACGGACCGTCTGGTATCGGCATCGAAGGTAAGACTTGATGAGTCTTATGCTGTCAGTGCTAAAGTTGTAGCAGCTGAGTTTTTTCAAATGGATATCGTGGTCGACGCAGTCGAAAGCCTTGCTGAGATCACAGAACAAGACCGAGCCGTACTCCCTACTGTGAAAGGCTTCTATTATATCTGAGACAAGATTTAAAATTCCCAGAACTGTATTCTTATGTTTCCTAAAGCCAAATTGATTCCGAGAAAAGAGAGAATTCGATTCAAAATAATGTACTATTCTAACAGCCATGCATTTTTCGACAATTTTAGAGATGATTGGTAGAAGGGATATTGGCCTATAACTTTCGGGTAGTGAGGAATCTCCTTTTTTGAATATTGGTGTAACAATAGCCGCTTTGAGCACATCCGGATATACATTTTGCTTTAAACATTGGTTGATCAATTTTGTTAAAGGTATTATTATAATTTCTTTTATTGATTTAATTACTTTTATATTTAAACCATATATGTCACGACTCTCCTTGTTCTTTAGGTTATTAACAATATCCCTTATTTCATTGAACGTTACCTCACCAAAATAGAAAGAATCGGCAGGCATTGCAAAATCTTTGACGTAATCAAGCGGGTCATGACCCGAATGGGGAATATTTCGTACAATTTCACCAGCTATGCTGGAGAAATAGACATTGAAATCATTGGGAGTGATATTAGTTTTGGGAGACTCCTTATTTTTGCCTCTTTGACTATTTATTATTTTCCACATGGTTTTTTGTGGATTTACTGACGAGCGGATTAAGTTGTCATTTGCACTTATTTTCGACTTTTTAATGGCCTCTTTGTAAAGTTCTTTATAGGCTTTGTACTCCTGTGCAATTCCAGCAAAACCATATTGGTCCCGCAACTCTCCCAGAAAACTGAGGTGCTCCCTCATCTCTCTAAGATCGTCACCAAACCAACTGATCCCACCCGAACCATCATTCCTAACAGTGTACGACTTCTCCGGGAAAGCCTCAAGAAAAGCATTCCCAATCAACCCCATGAAAACCTTAAATCCCTCATTAGCATCGCTGTCATTTGCAATAAAATCCCAACTGATATTATTTATTAGGTTAAAAAAAACAAAGAGTCCCCCTTGTGTTATGGGTCTGCATATTTTTGGTAATTGGATAGAATTGAACCCAAGTGCTAAGGTTCTACACTCCACCAACTGACCCCTATGGTCCGACACATTTATTTCAACCACACTTGCAGAACAGAGATGCACATCTGAGCTCAAGAAGACATTATCAAGACACGACTCTAATCGTGTTGGTTGGAAAATTGTCTGTTCAAGACCAAAGTTCACCATGGTGTCACAGAACCTAATTGTTTCATATTGAGCTGTGTTGAATTTTATGTTAAAATCCCCTGCAATTATTAGGTTTGCGTTAGACCTAAATCCTGACAATATATCTTCTACTGTTAATAAGAAGGTGTCAAGGCCGCCGGAGGGTGAGCGGTAAAAAACTAAAACATAAAATATTATATATGGGTACAAATACAGAACAATACTCCATACATTTGTCAACATTAATAGGAGAGTTCACAACTGCTGCGCCTGTCGCTAAACGCTCTCTGACGAAAATCATAGTACCTCCACCAGTGTGTTGTTTCCTGGTTGAGTAGGCAGCCACTTTAAAGCCAGGAAGACACACAGAATCCACTTCCCCTTCATTCAACCAGTGCTCTGAGACACACAAGATATCAACATTTTTATCAAAGAGGAAAGCTTCCATTTCATTGATTTTATGTCTAAGAGATCTGACATTGACGTGAAGAACCCTGAGTCTCTGTTCAACCGAGTGTTCAATATATTTTTCTTTGTTAATTTTGTTGCCATTTATCGTTGGCGCTGAAGATTGAGAAAATGGTTTACAAGTATACCTATAGGCCACAAAGATGAACAAAGGTATTTTTCTCTTTCACTACGAAGAATGGATAGTTTAAATGATGCACGGTATGTGTCCTTCTTTGTTTTAATCTTTTCGCAACAACAGTGTTGATCCAAATTATTATTTCGGAGGAAGTCGAGTATTTCTTTCTCCTTCACGTCTGGGGCAAATCCTGAGAGAAACAGAAAAGCCATCTCGGGGGCAGTCTTCAAGACTATCTCTTCACTTGTACCTCTGATTGGTGCTGGTCTATTTGTTTTATTTATCGTCCTTTTAGTTTCACTCTGTGATGGTGGTTTTTCGTCAGGATGTCCCGATTCTGTCCTTGTCCGTGGATTATATTTAAATCCCCTCCTTCTCTGTGTTTCCCAATTATTATTGTTCATAGTCATAACAGAGCTAAGAGATGGAATTGTTGATATTTCCTGTTTGTTTTTGTTTGGTTCAATGACACTGTCAACAGAAACTTCATTTTCGCGGCGGTCACAAGCCGTTTCATTGGAGCAACGAGCGATTGGTAGGCCTGAATTATTCGCGTTCGACAGGTCCGAGCCATTTGAACCCTTCGCAGTCGGGTTTTCAGAACCTACGATTTCGGTGTTCAATCTATCATTGGGTTCCCGTTGACAGCCATCTACCGGACTTTCCTCAGCTTCTGTTGACGCATTTTTCTTACTGTTCTTGTGATTAGAATTAGAAAAGGATGGATTGACCAGTGCACGTGGGGAAAAGGAGGCATGATTATCATTTTCCCTTCCCATTATCAAATACTCGTATTGTTCCTTCCACAGGTTGGCATTTTCTTTGAGAAGTTGATTCTTATTTTCCGCTTCTATGAGTAGTTTCTTTAAATAAGCTATTTCAATCGTTTTTGGATCGGTTCCACTCATAACCTCACTATCACTCTGGCAGCAAGTAATGCGGGTACTATCAATAAATTTGACTTTTTCATCCCAATCTCGTACTGCACATGAATTATGGAACACATTTCCACATATTATACACACAACACTACTAGAAAACTTTGTTTTGCAGCAATTAAAACGTATTTATTGAATGCTATCACTTTTCACACGTTCTCGTGTCGGCGCCATTTTTTCCGTGGTTTTCTTTCCCCTAAAGTAGATCAAAAATTCTACAAAGAATGTATATTTGAAGAAAATTATCGAGTTCAAACGGTACAAACGACATCATACCACAATTGAGCAATTCTAATACCTATTTTTAAAATATTCGGAGTGAACAAAAACTACAAATTTTATGTCTTTGATTTCGGTGATAGATTCGAAGAAATAATAGGCATGGATTTATTACAATATTTAGAAGCAATTATAGATTGTGGAGATAAACAAATGATCACACGTCATATCTATAATATACGAACACCCTAATGACGTCGAAATAGTAGAAAATCCATGTATAGAAAACCCTTTTAAAAATATCCCTCCAGAAACAAAAAAATATATATATAAAACCACCTGTGTAACATGGAACCAAATATACACGAAAGATGATAAAAGTATATTTTAATACAAACACGCCATCTCGTATTGCGAAATTCTAAAGAAAATATCATTAAGCATTTACTTTAAGAATTATTGTAACACATAAAAATAAGTTATTATATAATACGCTTGCCCTATTTAGTATTTGCTATAAAACGTGGGTGCGACAGTAGACCGCGAGATATTTGGTCATCAAATAATAAACGCAACCTTACCTACAAATATGACGGAAATTACTAATTTCCTAAAGGATTACTTTAATAAAAAAAAGCTACATACATTTATTTCTTTTCAAAAGATTTACATTCTTATTTTCGACAATCTGTGACTTTAGAAATTTGAAACTTATCGAATGCACAAAATTAGTAAATAATGTTCAAGAAAATGAAAGAATACTAATGACTAAATTTCGACATGAAGGAAAACCAAACCATCGTGGTAGCGAAAAAACACTAAAATTCTTAAGAACCAATTATTACTGGAAAAGTTATCTCAGATAACGGAACGGAGTTCCAGAATGTAGTAGTAGACGAACTTTTAAAAGCACATAATATTAAAGTTCACTTTACAACGCCCTATCACCATGAGTCAAATTCACCTGTAGAACGCCTGTATTCTACCTTATTTGAACATGAGAATCGGACCTAATTTCCGATATAACCAACCAACTTAATTCCATATGCCATTATAGCATACAATAACACTATCCATTCTACAACACCTTTCAGTCCACAAGAACTGATATTAGGACACATAATCTCGCGAGATCCCATGAATCTTGCACCACCTCATGTTTATACCGAATATATCAATAACCACAAAAATAATACCCAAATTTTATACGATCAAATCGCAGAAAATTCAAAACAATTAAAACAAAAATTTATTGACAAAGTCAATCAAAATGTAACAACGCAAAATCTAATAATTGGTTCCGAACAGAGATCCGGGAAAACTAAAAAGAAATTCTTAGGTCCATTCACCTTAACAAGGATTTTAGAAAATAATAAAATCGAGATACAAAACCCAAAAACTAAACATACAGAAATAATTCATATAAATGAATCTAAAGCAATACCTATTCTTCCGGGTGGACCTGGACCATCGAGTCAAGCGGTATAAACTACGACGACTTCAACAGCTACCCAGGGTTATTACCCTTCAAATTAGGAACAGCCAAAGTAACATCGAACCACTGGTCCTTTGTACAACACGTCAACCTGAATTCGCTTATTAATCAATTTTATTCTATAAAAGCTCAAGCATTAACGCTTTCCCTTAACTTAACAAACGATACTACATAATACAATGAATATTATAATTCAATGACATCACTCTATACTCTTGAAAAACGTATAAAAAAATCTAATCAAACAAATTATTCCCATCAGTTTAGACATTAGGCACAAAAGAGGTTTATTTAACCCACTAGGAGCAATTATTAAATGCATAACAGGGAATCTAGACCAAAATGATGCAGAAAAAATTGTCGAAAAATAACAAATTTGCAAGCAAATCATAATAAGTTTAGAATTGATACATTAAATCAAATAACGTTATTGGATTCTACAATTAACACATTTCAAAAAAATAATATCCAAGATTACCACTAACGAGATAGTCTTGAAGACACTATTAGATACACAACACTCAATTACATGATTATTTTCGAATATGTATAATCATAAATCAGATCACATTAATATATCAAACTATCTACAGTACTCTAGATAAAATAGAGGTTGCATTAACCTTTGCAAAGATCAACGTTCTCCATAATTCAATAGTAGATCCATATGAAGATGTCAGAAATTAAGGCATTAAGCTCTCATTTAAGCTCAGACAAATTACCACTACCAATTAATTTCCAAAATATATTGGGCATTGAAAAACTAATTGAATTAAGAGTTTCTTAAAGGTTTCAATATTGTATTTATATTAAAGCTTCTACTTAACGAGACTGAAATATATCAATATTTTATTCTACACTTAATACCAGTCCCAAATATCAAGTCGTTTACAATTAACACTCCTTATAAACCTTACCTTGCACTAAGCAACTCTAAGTATGCCTAGTAGTGGTCCAAAGATGTGTCCAAAATTCGACCAATTGTAGAAACGCCCACAGCATTTACCTGGAAGCCAATCCACCATGTGCCTGCCGTTCAGCTGATTAAGCAAGAATCAAACGTCGCCACTTGCCACCCGTTTAAAAATCCTATTGCACGAGATACAATCGACAAATATTATTGATGGAAAATCGCTCGTCACTGTACCAAACCGAATAGCCAGTACGTGCGTCGACCTGCCGAAATTCTAGAGATACTGTTCCACCTTTAGGACTCCATCTAATAGAAATTCCCAACGAATGCAAGATTCAAATAAAATCAATTATTCTTGAATCTTACAAACGTAGCAGTTTGATTTTAGTGAAATTAGCCTACCCTCACTAAACTTGACCAGAACCAATCAGCATGCACCCGTATCTTTCAATCCACCCACAATCGACTTAAATTTTGTCAATTTAATGAAAACAAAAGAAATACAGGCGAACCTCGAAGAACAAGGAAGAAATCTTCTAGAAATATTCTACCCAACTTACGTCAGGAGAATTACCTTTTGGACCATATTGATTTATGTTATTATTTCATTGTTAATATTATATTTTATATTTAAATATTTGCAAACACGATTTAGGAAGGTCCAAATCATTACCAAAAATGAGTCAAATAATGATATTTTCTAATCTATTAAATCACAACCACAGGATGTGCTTTCATCTACGTCGGGAGGTGTTACGTTCTCATAGAAACTGCAATTCTGCAGATTACGTCAGCCTTCTTAGATTCTTACGGCCTCATTCTCATGCAGAGTAAGCATTCACGAGCTTATAAATATATTATGTAAACCGTCTATATTAGCCAGTTGTACTTGTAATCCGCTTGTAAGAAATATATTTTTTTAAATACTCTTCTCGTATTCGAGTTAGTAACTAAGAGACCTTTTTTGTAGAGAATTAAATTTTCTATAAAAAACAACCATACAGCTTATTGGTGATCGTCATAGTTGCAAGGTTATTCTCGAATGATTTTTTTTTCTAATTTACAAGTCACATTCGCATCGAATAAATATTAAAATCTCAACTCCAAAGGTAAATGAAGGTCTGTGATTACTAAAAAGTTTCTAAACAAATAAACAAAATTATGGTTTATATTTAAAGCATTCATAATACAAATTAATCTGCGACTGAGGGCACGAAGTCAGGGCGCGCATACGGCACATTCAATAAATCGTTCTGCCAGATAGTTACGACCGCCACTTTGTTCTGCCAATTGGCATATACACTTGGTATAGTTGCTACAACAATAAAAAAATTGAGTTTAACTAAATAATAAACAGTTCATTGCTCCCACGACATTTTGGGGGTATTCGCGACCCTCTTAAGACTGGCCAATCGTTCTGCCAATATTAGATCGTTGTTTGTGTGCTATCAGAGGAGTATTAAAAAATTTTCAAACTTAACTAAATAATGAAAAGATGCAGTTTTTTGCACATGGGGGGGCGTTCTGCCGCCTTCTTACGACTGGAATCCTGACTAATCCTGATGCCCCCTCAACATACATCTCAAAAATTTGCCTTAACTAAATCATAACTGAAAAATGTCACTGGCTCTTAGAATATAAAATTTAATAGTTATTCTTACATTAAATATTTGTATCTAAATATACTTGACAGTACAGCTTAAGGTCCGGTTAACTAACTGTACACATTACTCTTCGAAGTTATGAATGATATCCAAATAAAGATGGCGTTAAAAGTGCAATTCGCCAGGTTGACTCCATAAATAATGAAATGGCAACGCTGTCTGAAAGCTAAGGCCTTTAGGCTGTTATATATTTTCCACTAACTACGGCCATTCCACTAGATTCGTGCTAGCTTTACGTATACAGTTGATAGAAATTAAATCAAATATTCAGTGGGAAATGGCCACTAGCAGAACTTCCTATCGACCCCCTGGCATGCGGCCAATGTTGCCATTTTACTATTTATGGCTCGCTACTCTAGAGGCGTGTAGATTCAACCAGTATGGCCGCTAATAGGCCAACACACCCGTTTTTATCGCCGAAATTATAAGTTGAGATTAATGATAGCCAGTGACGGTTAAGCACGAACTATACTTTCGAAATATTCCAAAATATGTCATAATAAGACTACTAGCTATGCAGCTTTTTAAGATAGCGCGCTGCCCTGCTTTTAACGTTACACCTTAACATCCCTGATAATCACTTATAGGAGGTTTGAAATTTCAAACTTCCTTATTGCCTACCAATCAAGAGATAATTTACCTGAGAGCTGTTAATTTCTTAAATGCGATTTATTGCGATTGTGCATGCGCACGATCCTACTCCGCAATCTGAAAAATATGTGTAGAATTTTTCAAAATTATATTAGGGAGGTGTACAAATGCGTCCTTAAACCAAGAACTTATCTATTTAATCTAAAGAAGTTTATTTTTAACAACATCTACTTTATTTTATTTTTAACAAGGTATTTTATAAGTGGGTTAGTTGGCCCCGAAACGTCCAACACGCGCCCTGATAAAATCGTGCGTTTGGCAGGAAAAAAGTACTAGAATTATTATCGTGACATAATCTCTAACCTGTAATTCTATAGGCGATGACCCCACCCGTCTTTTCAAAAAAGTTTTAATTATATGTATGCGGTTCACTTTCAGAGTCTTAATTACTAATATGTACATTTATTAAAGAAACTGACTTAACGAAACTTACTTTCAAAAACAAGAAGTAAAAACAGAAGATCGCTTGACAGTTTCATGTCGTTTTATCCCACTTAGCATTCACATCATGTTCGTCAAAGTTTCTAAATGTTCACTCTGGACAAGTCATTATAATATTGAATTTATTTTTTTAATGCTATTTTCTCAAAAGTGATTTTTAGAGCAATATTGGAAAAAGGGAAAAGTTTATAATGCATGCGGCAAATAAATACGTGTCAAGGATCACTGCGATTTTTGACGAATCTTCGAATTATCGTAGTTTCGCGTAATTTCTTATCCCGGACGATAAACTGTCCCACTAGGGAAGTTGGAGGCAAACTAGGTAATACCAGAATGAATAAATGCGCCAATTTTCGATGGCGCAAACTTGGCAGAGCAATTCACACGCATGCCCGCGAAATATTCGGTTTTTGGTTCAAAAGAAGATGGTAAATCTGCAAAAATAACAGAGACGTTAAAATAAATAACTCGCTGCTCTTTTATCACCTATCGCAAAATTAAGCGTAATTGTTATACTAATTTTGGCGTGTAAAACCTCGATTTTCAGCAGCCATATAAAGAGTTTTGTTATGAATTTAATAAATCTGTCTGGATTCATAAAGCGAAATATTCTACATTTTCAGATGGAAAAAATACCTGGCGCACTAGTAATAAATTAGTATGGTGAAGATTCATAAAAAAGGTGACCAGTCATGCATTTGACAGTATATCCTCGTGATTATTATGATTTTTGATTAAATCACTTTAAAAAAATAGAGATCCTGCGTTTGCTGCAACTCAATTGAAGTTACACCCATATCACCTTAAGCACAAAAATTAGATTCATTGAAAGATGAAAATTTACTGAACCGGCTAGCCCTCAGTCCAAGCTTCAATCGCGCCTGAGCCTCGTGAGTCCAGTCTACAGTCCACAGATCCTCCGATTACTTTCCGAGATATGCGTCAAAAACCGAAATCTTGAGTTTGTTATTGTTTTTTTTCCTGACTTTATTTGTAGAGATACAAAAACTTAATTGTACTTTGTTAGAACACTTTTTGATTTTATTCGCCCAAGTTTAGCTTCAAATAATTATCATCAGATAGTTTTTTTAAATGATACTTATATCTAACTTATATTTTTTGAAAGGTTTAAGTTCGTTGATACTAATAATCTCCTTGTTTATCTTACGTTTGTAGGGAAATTAATAGAAAAAAATACGGTGGGTACTTAAGACCACACGACAGGAGTGAACACTTCAACAAAGCGACATTAAAAACTAAATACATTTTTTTTAAATCTTGGAGGTATCGGGCGTCTATCCCGCTACCTACGGGGCGAACCCTCTACCTCTGAAATATTCGCGTCAAAAGTGAATATAAGCATACAGACCAGCATAGTCTTCACTTAAAAATCACTAATTTTTAAATCGGATAAATGTGATTTTTTGGTATATTTTTCTCACAACCTGTAAGGTTTTAAAGGTTACTAAATCCAGTAGTGCGATTTCCTCCTTTTACTGGTCAATTGGTGTTATCGATACTCTCGCTACCTTACTTCTCGCGACCTTACTTCCTGCTCGATAGGTACATCCGTTTGGAGCGCTACTTGACATACACTGTGGGCAAAATTAAATTGGAACCCTCTTTAAGGCTTAATAACTTTTTAAAGGTTTTTTTATAATATTTGGATATGTTATGGCCTAAGGAATTGGTATTAAAAAGAACTTTGCAAAGACGGTCTACTTCAGTGGCATGCAGAAAAGGGAGTATTTTTCAAACCCAATGTATTTCAGGTCGTTGCAAAAGGATTCATAATATTAACAAAACTAGGTCAATACAAACAAAAATAAGAATAATTGATACTTTAATTTTGATAAAACCATGTCTTGTGGGCCAAATTAAATTGGATCTTTCTTAATGCTGAATGACCTTTTATTTTCAAAGGATTTTTTATCATTTTTTGATATGTCAAGCCCTAAGATATTAGATTCAAAAAGAGATTTGTAAAACGGGTCTACTTCAGTGGCGTACATTATTTTTTTTTTTTTTTTTAATTTTAAATAGATTCAAAATTTCTGTACGCCAATGAAGTAGACCCTCTGCAAAGTTCCCTTTGATTCTAATGTCTTAGGCCATAGCATATCCAAAAATGATAAACAAATCTTTTGCAAATAAAGTCACTAAGCATTAAAAAAGGATCCAATTTAATTCGGCCCACGAGGCTCCAAAATTAAAGTTTAAATTTTAATTTGGTTTGTAGTGACCCGGTTTTTTGATGGTCAATATTCCGAACCGTTTCAAATCTTTTTTGCCCATTTTTACGTCTTTATTTCATTAGCCCGGTTTTTGCAACGACCTGAAATGCATTGGTTTCTGTACGCCACTGAAGTAGAGCATCCTTGCAAAGTTCTTTTTAATCCCAATACCTTAGGCCATAACATATCCAAAAATGATAAAAATGCCTTTGAAAATAAAAAAATTATCAAGCATTAAAAAAGATTCCAAATTAATTTTGCCCATAATGCATGTGGTATATATTAATTTTTTAGCGAATTTATAGACCTTCTCGCTGGATCACTCAAGGCGAGCAGGCCGTTTTCCGTATCGGAATTTATCGTTGCTATTTTTTACCCTCAGCTCTAACTACCGCCTGATGGTGCCGCTGCAGTATTTGACAAATTAAGTAGAATCTATATTTTGTAAAATTATCGTGTGATGGCCTTCTTAAGGGCCCTTCTGTGTGATAGAATTCCTTCCGTGAAATAGCATTTCCTCTTTTGATGCTGGCTTAGCTCCGTCGTCAGTTAGACGTACAGCGGTCTTTTTGTCAGAGTGACACAACCACATACTGGAGACGTGCTTCACAGGAAACGCCAGTGTCTACAACTCTACCAGTAAAATTGGTTTTAATTTATTTGAGGGCCTTAATTCTCGATATAGACATAATATATCATTTAAAGTGATCAATTTCTAATCAAACAACTGTAAGTCATTTGCCCTAATTACCGTATACAAGGTTGGAATCTCGTAAAGGGTAAGACATACAGTAAAGTTTAAATTGGGACAGAGTTGCACAATTTTGTTCCCAGTATTTTCATATTTTGAATCTTGAAGTATCTCGAGTACTTCCCGAGATATCCGAGAAAAACCGAAATTTCCGAATTTTGTTTTTAATTTTTTATGACATTATTTTTGGAAATAGTAACACTTTCTAGAGGCACTCTAATAACGGTCTATCCTAAGATGTCAGTTTTCTAACTCAACGTTTCGATTCTCAGAACCATTATCAAGCGAATTTTTTTAAATACGGACTTGTCACTTTTATCACCTTTTTTGCATGTTTAGGGGGTAATTTGGTAAAATCCATCACCAGATATTTTTAATTTGTAGGCGTTATTGACAAAATTACCTGAGGTTTTTCTTAAATTTGAGATATCAGCTTAATCTGCACCTGTTAGTATTGCAAATTCTCTGAGGTGTTCATTTTGTTAATAATACCTACAAATTAAAAATATCTGGTGATGGATTTTACCAAATTACCCACTAAACAGGCAAAAAAATTATAAAAATTATAGGTCCGTATTTAAAAAAATTGGCTTGATGATGGTTCTGAGAAATCGAAACTTTAGTTAAAAAACTAACAACATCTTAGGATAGAGCGCTGAAAATTGCCTCCAGAAAGTGTTAATATTTTTTGATATTTCCAAAAATAACGTCACAATAAAATTAAAAACAAAAATCGGAAATTTCGGCTTTTCTGGGATATTTCCCGAAGTACTCGAGATATGTCAAGCTTCAAAATGTCAAACACAGGGAACTCAATTGCGCAACTCTGCCCAATTTTAACTTTGCTGTATCTCTTACCGTTTACGAGATCCCAATAGTGAGAAGCTATTTGTTTCACCATGTATAGCTTATCGTTATATATCATTTTAATTAATGAATGTAGAATTAAACGACTGTAGGTTGTTTGCCTTAATTACCGTACATAGCTTATCAGTATATATCATTTTAATTAATAAATGTATAGTTAAACGACCGTAGGTCGTTTGCTTTCCTTATCGCATATAACTTACGGTTATATATAATTCTAATTAATGAATGTTTAATTAAACAACCAACTGCAGGTCATCTGCCTTAATTACCGTATATAGCTTATCGTTGTATATCATTTTAATTAATAAATATATAATTAAATGGCTGTAGATCGTTTGCCTTAATTACCGCATATATATCTTATCTTTATATATCATTTTAATTCAAAAATGTATAATTAAACGACTGTAGGTCGTTTGTTGTCTATGGTTTATACTCTCGTTAATTCTCGTTTAATGTTCTGGCGACCTTGTTTATCGAATTTACTTGACTTATTGGTATACTGATATTGTTGCTGCCACGGGATGGATTTAGTTTAAGTTTGGTTAACAATCATTTCATTTGTACCGGCATATATTTACTGGTTATACTTGTATAGTTTAAGAAGTAATATCTTATTTTGTTTTATTTAATATTCTTATAATATATGTGAAATGTCACAAGAGAATCTTCTGATTAGTTTATTCTAGTATATACCTATATTATCTGAGATATGATTAATTGTCCTGAAAGGGTTGGTGTAAGTTGACATATATAATTAAATAAATTATTTGGAATCTATTTTCAACAATCATTGATAAATTTCTGGTAAAAAAAATTAGTGGCGCCCGCATCTAATTGCCAAAACTAGACCCACGCCTTTTAACAAAAATTGAATCCGCCTAGTAAACTTGGCATGTGGACCGCCTAATGTGTAACTAACACATAAGGATATTTGGGTTAGTTTAGATTACAAACCGCGCTTTTAATGTATGAAAGCTTGGTTTATTGTACAATGACCGTGTTTTAAAGAAATCTGCCTGATGATGATAACTGTAAGATGAAACGTGGGAGAACGGAACACCGTTCTACAGTGCTTCAAAAAGTGCTCTAAGAAATAATCTATGCAGTGCTCTAAGAATAATCTATTTTTAAAATCTTCACAAACAAGGTTATAACGAAAAAACAAAACCGCAAGACTAGGGTTTTTATTGATTATCTTTTAGGGTAAACCGAATCCCTCAAATGTCTCAAGGGTAACTTTGCCCAAGGGGAAACCTATAACGCATCTCTTATGGTTCAGAAAATAGCAATATCTAACACCCTGTATATGAGTGTAGTACCAAGTTCTAAAAAATGAAATATTTATATTTGCTTACCTAAATAAAACAATTTTGATCATTCTTTTTGAAGTGAAAACTTGTTTTGGCATGTTCAGTACACTTTTTTCCTGGGTATTGTATTTATACACGTGTGTACGTGAGTGGGCCTAAATGAGGCCCTCCCCTGCGACTCTTGGTCTATTGTGGCTCACACAATAGACCAGAGGCTCGGTCCTTTTCATTAAATCAAATAGCTTTCTGGGGTGGATAGTTTTCAAATCTGCAAGTGTAATTTGAGAATATCCAAACATTATTTATCTGTTTTTTCCCATTGCATGCTCCATTGTTTCTTCGTCCTCCAAGCACAGGCGGCATTACGTTTCTCCGGAAAGCCCTATCTTGTTCATGTGGCTTCTTAGCCGACAATGGCCAGTATACGTGCCAACTACAGCATGTACCTGCTGTCGGCCAAGTTGAGGAAGTTGCTTAGTTCTCACTCCTGATTGCAGATTCAATGCCATCTTTGAATGAGTTAGGTCCCGGCCCGGTAATTCTCTCCATTTGTCTACAAAATGCTGTTGTGTCCACCTGGAGAGGACTTCTTTAGCTGTGTTATAAACTATTCCCAGTACTGGTTCTGGTCCTATGAAGACCGTTGTGGCCGCCTTCGCAAGGGCATCAGCTCTTTCATTGCCTTCATATCCTGTATGTCCAGGTATCCAGATCAGTGTAAGTTTATTTTCTCTACCTAGTTTGGTGAGCAGTTCCTGGCAGTTCCATACTGCCTTGGATGAGCAAAGGCTTCAAGAGCTTTTAAAGCCGCTTGACTGTACGAGAATATTTTGATTGACTTGCCTTTCCAGTTTCTATCGGTGAGCCACTGGGCAGTCATATCAACGGCTTTAACTTCAGCCTGAAAAACGGTTGCATGTTTGCCTAGGGAACACTTAAGCTCAACACTACCATTTTTATTCCATGCAGCGGCTCCTCTACCATCAGTGGTCTTGGAGCCATCAGTGAACCAACTATTCTCATATATTCCTTGTCTTTTGCGCATTCGTTCCTCTCTGGTAGGAGGACGTCATAGGCATAGTAATAGTTAGTTTTGGTAGGAATAACTCATTAGCGTTTTTCAGCTTGTTGGACACCATGATGATCGCCTGCGGATTGTTGATAACCGCCTGTGTCAATCTATACGTAGCTCATCTGGCCTCTCTCTCCAGTACTATTTGAAGAGGTGGCAGATTTAGAAGACACTCAAGCGCTGCCGTGGGTGTATTGCTGAAGGCGGTACTAATTGCCAGGCACGCTTGTCGTTGCAAAGTGGATAATTTGATTCTCGCGGAGCTTTGTAAGCTCTTATAGCACCAAGCTACTGCCCTATATTACGTTCTCATTGGTCTTGTGACCGCAATATAGTGCCAGTGCATTTGTTTGGGATGTATGCCCCATGTTCTGCCACAAATGCGTTCATTCGAGTGACGTTCATTCAAGTAAAGTCAGGTCGACTACAGCCAGGCGAGAGAAGAAACTGCGAGAGACGTTCAGCACACCTTTTCCTGGGTTGGGATTAGAAGTGAGTCCTGGTAAAATTAGCGTTATCTAAATTTTTCTCAAAAACGTCAGCAAAAGGAAATTTAAAAATTGGCATGTTTTTAGGCAGGCAACACTTGGGTGCTGCTGGCGGTCAATTGATTTTTGGAATCCGATTTTTCGTTTACGAGTTATTATTTATGCGATTTTTGAAAATTTTGCTTCGATACACGATAACTTTCGAAAAGATTCGAGAGGTCGAAAGGTCGAGAGGATCGAAGAAAAACTGAGGCGACAATTCGGTGAAATGTACTTTTAAGGGAAAACGTTAAAACATTGATTTCCAGGTAAAAAAAATTAGAGATTTACTTTTCTTTCTCGAAAAGCATTTTTCAGAAAATCAATTACTCGAAGAAAATCTCACCAAAAACTGTATTAAAAGGCACTTTGGAAATGATGATACATGAATACAAAATGTACAAACTTTTCAATATTTCGGCTATTTTACGAGTCTGAATAGATAGATCCAAAAATTTGGACATTTTTGGTGATTAGAGGCAGCTTCTGGTGGATTTATGGCAGAATTCGAGGTAAAATTTCTTTTAGCATATGGATGCGTATAATTTCTGGTAAGTAAGTAGATTTATTTACCTTAAATCTCATTTAAAATGGCTTGGAAATCGGAAAATGATTTGGACATCTTTTAGGCAATAATCGTTGTTTTATGCCGATTCTATACGAGATTTTAAAGTGCAATATTACTTTAAGCATCGAAGTTGTGGCAAGTAATTTCAAAATATGGAACACAAAAAATGCTTGTAGCGTTATCTCATATAATTTCCCTTGTCCAATAAACATTTTTAACTAATCGGTTTGGTTTCTATACAGGAAGGTAATCACAAATCGGTTCATTCAGTAAAAGATTCTAAATTTTGATATAATATAGAACTGAGTGTATTATGAAATAGGCAAATAATTCTTAAACTAAAATATAAAATGCTTGAAAATATTCAAATAAATTTTGTTACTCTTGTCCAATTTATCAACTTTAATGGCACCATTATTTTTTAATAAAATATTTTCCTTTACTCCAAACTTTAATAGATCGTTAAACTCCATTTTTACTCGAATGGTTGCGTTATTTAACTTTGTTGCAAAATAATAATTTTACCAACTGTAAAGTCATTAAAAATATTCTGTTCACGAAAACTAACATCAAACTTCATTTTTAACACTCCCGGAATAAAGTTGCGAGTTTATCAATTTCATCAACTTCTCAAAATCGAATTAGTTTCTAAAATATCAATTAGCTTTCTGCTAAAACTTTTAAATGTATTTTCGAGTTGAAATCTGTGTTTTTGGATATATCACTGCACATCAATGAAAATTAGTGTAGTTAGTAAAAATAGACTATTAGGCTTTGCTTTATGCATTTTGACTGACACAGAATTAGTTTAATTAAGTCCCATGATATATATATGGACCTATGCTAATTTAGGGAATATTTAGTATCTATTTGCTTACATAGTTTAATTTCAGATTATTAAGAATCAATATATAATACTAATATCACTTTAGTTATTTCGTCTGTTATCATTACTACGTACGCAGTATGTCATATTAAGCACGTTTATTAAAACCAAAATTTAAAGAGGACAGTCTCTCATAATTATTTATTATTTTTATTATATCACAAGAGCGGTCATATTTTATATGACTTGTGGATTTTTATTTGCACTTATTATAGTATTTGTCTTTCCGGCGAGAACAAGAAAATGTATTTAAGAGCTCACAACAAGCCATGCGGCAAAATGCTATACTGATTAAGATTAATGTAAAGAGTTAAAAATGAAACGGTTCTCCAACTCGACAGGTTAATGCGTCATTATTTATTATTTTTGTCACATGTTCATAACTTTAAATGTTTTCCTCTGGCGGGATTCTGTCGTAACATAATTTGTCAGCATAAGCTGGGTCGAGCCAGCGAAGAAACATCGCATTAATTGTTTTGTCGTCACTAGCTGGAGTTTGTTCTTTCATAGATTATTTTAAAAGTAGTAAGAATTTTATCTATTGAATTAAAGTTATCGAAGCAAAAGTGTTCGTTAAACCAATTGTTGATATTGCTCTTGGCGCACTTTTCCCTAGGCAGTGGATAAGACTGAACCGTCACTCGTCACGCTCGGATATTGTAAATTACTTACTAGAAACATTAAAGCTACGAACTAATTGTCAACAGTCCAGGAGGCTTTTGTCTCTCACCCAATCCGCTCAAATACTGCAGTCCATAGCGACGTGGTAGATGTTCTAACCATATCCTAATCATCAGGCTCAATTCGGGAAGTGCAGTTCTCAGCCCGTGTTTGTCCACTCCTGGATGTAGGCCTCATCCAAAGCTTTCCATGCTCTTCTGTCCCTAGCAGTGTGAATCCAGTTCCATCCTGCAAAATATTGGATATCGTCACGCCATCGCCTCTGGGGTCTACCAATGCTCCGTTTTGTTTCTCTCGGGCGCCAAGTTAAAACCCTATGTGTCCACCTATGGCCGTCCTGCCTTGCTATATAGCCAGCCCATCTCCATTTCAGTTGTGCCACAAGCCTCAGTACATATGTCACTTTAGTTCCTTTGCAAATTTTCTCGTTGCGGATTTTATTTCTTAGAGTGATTCCAAGCAAAGCCCTTTCCATTGCTCGCTGGGTGGTTTGCAGATTATTGGCAGATTTGCGAGTAATTGACATTGTCTCAAGTCCGTAGGTGAGCACCGGCATCACGCAGGACTCAAACACTTTTCTTTTTAGGTTTATAGGGAAGTCACGAGATTTAAGGATAACTCCCAGTTTTCCGAAAGCCGCCCAGGAGAGGCCTATTCTGCTTGAGATTTCAGAAACTTGGTTTTTTCCCAAGCTGAATTTTGTGGCCCAAGTAAATATATTCAGAGACAGCTTCTAGAGTTTGGTCGTTAACAGTTCCCTGGATGTCTTCTGTACTCATAAACTTTGTTTTGGTAAGGTTCATTTCAAGTTCAATTTCCAGAGATATTAGATGAAGTTCCTCAAGCATGCTTTTAAGCTCTTCACCTGTGTTGGCAAGGATCACAATATTGTCTGCAAATCGTAAGTCGCTTAGACGTACTCCGTCGATATTAATTTCGTTTTCATGCCAGTCAAGACATCCTCCAATGGAGCTTTGGCGAGATGGTGTAAGCGGACACCCCTCTCTTGATCGGAATTCTGTCGGTTCTTAAATCATCCATTTTTACATGAAAGGAGGCGTTATTATAGATGTTTTTAATAAGGCGTGAGTATCTGGATTCGATCCTCGTGTTGTCTAGGGATTCCAAGATTGCCCAAGTTTCGACAAAGTCAAAAGCCTTCCGGTAGTCCACAAAGGCCAAATGGAGTGGCATGTTATAGTCTGCATCTTTTTCAATGAGCGTTCGTAGTGTCTGTAGGTGGTCGATCATGCTAAATCCCGCCTGTTCGACTGGTTGGTAGGAGTCCAACTTGTTGGTCAACCGGTTCGTCATTATTCTGATTAGAAATTTGTATAAATGTGATATCAAGCTGATAGGCTTATAATTATCTATGCTGTTTCTGTATCCTTTCTTGTACAATAGGATGACTTCTGCACTTTGCCACGCGGTTGGATTTTTTTCCGCGCGGTGCTTGAAAAGCACGAATCTGCGAAAGTTGTGTATAAATTCTAAGTCAAGTTATTTTTAGAGTTAAAGTTATAGTGTCTTAAAGTGCTGAGTAAAATTAGGATAAACCAAGGAACTTCGATAATTAATAACCAAACCTAAACATACATTAAAACACAACACCGCTCTGAAAGAAATTTATTATCATACAGAGGACTAAGACCTATAAGCAATTCAAACCAAACCAGTGCTTATGCCAATCTACGTCAAAAACAATTAAATCTTAATTTAAAAAGAAATCAAATCAGGTGCCTTTAATTATTCGCGCGGTATAACATACACATAACATTTGATCAATGTGATAGTCTATGTAGATATACCCACTACGTTAATATAATTCAAAAATTTCAATATAACATAAATTCAAATCGCGCGGGTAACACGCATTAAGTTGTTCAATCATCGCATGCCAGAGGAAGCCAATCTGCGCTTATACCTGGGATTTTTCCTAGACGTCGACAGTGCCGCCATCTCTTAGAAGTGCATGAAGGCTTGGATTTAGCTGGTACACAAGAATACGCATTATAAGATCCTTTACACAAATAGAGCACTATATAAAATTCGGCCTCTCCTATTGGTCGATCCGCATGGCCCTCCGCTCGCTTCGCTCGCTACGGGGGCTCAAGAAAAGTAAACTAACCAGGTGCTAACCCAAATTAACCCAAGACATACCCAAAATCAAGAAAAAAACTGTTTAGAAACATAATCTTAAAAAAAAATAAAAAAAAAACAACGGGGTGTGAACCCGGGCCGTCCAGGTGAGACCCAGCTATCTACACCTCTACCACGAGAGCTCTTGACAGAAATTGATTGCATCACGAAGACATATTGTAATACGAGATGGATCGACCAATAGGAGAGGTCAATTTTTACATAGTGCACTATTTGTGTAAAGAATCTTAAAAGGCCAAGAATACTGCATGGGAGCGTAGAAACCCGCCATCTTAGTGAAAACAAGAACCGCAGGTTAACAACATATGGTTCGACAAGGTTCAGGTTCATATCTGCAAGGAAAAAGATAAAAAATTAAATACAACTGATTGATATGATAAATAATAAACATCATGGATCAGTAAGAAAATTAAATGGAGTAATACAACAGATTTGTATAGGATGAAATAAAGGCAGTCATGAAACAAGAAGCAGGAGAAACTATTTAGTCAAGATGACGAGGATGCGGAAAATCAAATTATATATAGAACATGTGCACAAATAAATAAATGCAAGCGGAACTCCGAAGAAAGTAAGAAGAAACTAAAAGAAACAAAAAACAAGAGAAATCGTGAGAAATAAATGTCTCAAATGTAAATAGTCATATTATAAAACCCAAGTGATCATAAAAAATATATATACAAGTCACTTAGTAGGTTAAAATATAAATAGGGAAACTAATAATCTGTGTTAGAGATAGTTTTAAATTTTCACTTATTTCGCCCTGTATAAATATTCTTATAAATTTTAAAGGCGCACTAGTAATTGGAAGGGCGAAAGCAAAAGTCTGCAATAGAAACGTCATCAGCTCGTACCCTTATATTTTTCATGGCCGAAGGCAACTGGGGTACCTGCATCTTATATTTGGTTACAAGTGTGCTTTTACCATTTATTTTCATGCCTAGTTTTAGGACCAAAATTGACTAGCAGTATCGTCGAGTAATTCGAAAAGAGCAGAGACACTTGATCGCGTCTAGATTGTAAACTCTAACGGAATTTATTTTGGTCTCTGGTCTTTATAAGCTTTACATTACATTAAATTCGGGCATGCAATAATTATTTTATTAATTCAGTTTTAAGTATACGATTAGTTTGTTTTGTCGGAATTGTTTATTTTTCAAACCGTCTCTGAAGGTATCAAAAAAGCTGTATTTTTTGAACTAGGAAATACGGCTTTTATTTCGAACCGTCGTTAGTAATCTAAAACGGGTAGTTTCAGATAAACGCGACCTAACAATCTGTATATAGTGAAACAGAAAGTATATCCAGAAGAAGCAATTTAACATATGTATAATATAAAAAATTCGGGTGTTAAAAGGCACGTACATATACGGAAAAGAGCACTAAGGAGTTTAAGGAAATTAATAAGCTGTATATGGAAAAATAGATAATAGATATATAGGACATAAAAGAAGGATAGGTCGATGCCGATTAATGTAAATAAGTATAATATACATCTCAAATGTATTAAGAAATGTATATAGACATTTATGAGGCTAAATAGTAGTGAGAAAATTTATAAACTATGGATTGAAAATAAATAGTTAAAGCAGAAGTAAAGGGACCAGTTGCATGATTATCGTAATCGAGAAAAGTCATTGAAACTGTGTATCGAGAGTGTGTACAGGAAAGAATAATTGTGTATGCAAAGTGTGAATAAATGAAGTATTGAAGTATACAGGCCTAAATAACGAATACTATTGTGAAAGTCACGGAAATGTTTATGTAAAGCATGAATAAAGAAGGAGCATACATAAGGTGAAGTAATTGAAGAAATATATAAGCAAAAGTTGTTTATGTTATGTGTGTTTAAAGCAGAAGCATACTGAAATAGCTAGTCAACTAATCATAAGCATAGATACATAGAATAAAGTGCACCTTAAATAAGAAAAACTAGAATAAGGAAACCTAAGATATGGGAATTTAATATAAGGAAAATAGAATAAAAATATGTATAGAGAAAAATGTATATACAGAGTGTCAATTTGAAAACTTTCAATGCAATTATCGTGAAAAATAAAACAGTTGAAAAATTCTAATTTGGCACAATATTATACAAATAGGGGGAACTAGAACCACCATATTTCGGTCAAGGGGTGAGTCACCTCCTACACCCCAACTTTAAAATTTCAAATGACGTCACCCCTTTTTGATACCTCAAATCAAAGGTCTCATTGAGTAGTAGCTATCTACATAATAATTTTATTTTATTTAATACAGGGGAAAAGAAAAATCATAATTCGAGTAAAACAAACTGTATTTTATGAAATTGCTATTTTATTTGATTAGATGCTCAAAATGCATAACTTCTTTTGGGTCATTATTTACTTTTCGCACTTATTGGTTACCACAGTAGTAAAAATACTGACATATTCTACGTTACTTCCCTTACCATTTCACACTCATTAAATGTTGCGCAAATGTTTCTACTTGTCATAAAAAAATCACAAAGTTTACTCACTGCAGTTGTTTAATTACTATCCGACATGTTCCAATCCAAACTTACACTATATCTGTTAACTTTTCGATGCAAAGGCTTCGGGCATGCGTAATAACAAAACAAGAACAGGTAATAGTAGCCTCAAAAAGTTTTTTAAACGCTCGTTTTCCTAAAAACCGTAAATACTATTTTTTACCCTTTAAAATAATAACATTTCTGGCGCAAACGTCAAAATGATACTATTTCTTAAATAGCACGGCTTAGCTGACGTACGCATGGGTGTTGCCAAGTGTAATTTCTGTTCGATTCTAAAATACAGTATCTTGTTGGATACAACCAGCCAACACATGGGTTAGTTTTGGTTAGTCCGGATTGGTTTTGTTTAATTTGAGATAGCAAAGAGACAAGCGCTCGTAGCGGCGTGGAAAATCAAGAATATTAGTCAACATTGCAAGTAAATATTCATCATTTACGTCAATTGGGAGAGTTTTCGCGTTTAAATTTATTACTAGACAGCCTCATTTGTGATTTTATTTTTCAATTTTTGGAGTCAAAGTGATTTGCGCGATATGTAACGTGTCACAAAACACTTCTAATTCTGTCTAATACACCCCACACAAAAAAAAGCTAAATTCGAAAAGTGCGCAAAGTAAATGTTTACCCCTTTTTGTTATAAACAAGAGTATAATCAGTTTTCAAAATCCATTCTGACATTTTAAAACACTTTTCTGGGAATAGATCTGCGTTCTCTAATAATACGTTGTTAAATGTAAAAAACCGAATCAATAGGTACAAAAACACCACTTGGGTTAGCTGGTATTTCAAAGTCAAAAAACGTCAAATTGAAATACTTCAACCGAATTGATAATAATTTAGACATGGTGTACAGTTTGGTTAAACTAGTTCAGCTTGTGTTTATTGATGGTTCTGAATATCGTTGTGCATTAAGGACTGCTGCTGCATTTAACGAAATGCACCCTGGAAAAAATGTAAGTCATACTACTTATGTCAGATGCTTCTCAAGTTTGAAGAAACAGCATCAGTGGAAAAGAAAAAAGGGTTAATCGAAGAATACTCGATGAAGCGGCACAGGGGGAAGTGTTAGGACATTTTGCTATGAATCCTAGAATGTCTCTACGCCAAGGTCGAGTGACTACAGGAAATTATCATGAAGCTATTCGTCAGATACTTAAACTTAATCATTTTCACCGGTACAAAATGCAAATTCTCCAGGAGTATCGTGAGGACGACCCTGATCGAAGGATCCAATTTTGCGAGAAAATGACAGAAGTGTTGCGTGTTACTCCTCAGTTGTTAAAAAACATTTGTTTCAGCGACGAATGAACTTTTTTTTAAATGGTTCTGTGAACAAACACTACTGCAGATACTGAAGTGAAGAAAATCCGCATTTGTTCAGGGAAGGACACACACAGTACCCACAAAAAATAAATGTCGGGCGGAAATACTAGGTGATACTGTTGTCGGGCCACTATTTATTAATGCTAACCTCAATGGTGATATTTACTTGGAAACGTTAGACACCTCTCATTATTCAAGAACTAAAAAATCAGTTAGATATTGATGGAAACCGAAACCTAAATGAAAATTTTATATATACATTATCAAGAAGATGGAGCACTACCAGCACTTTCTGAATGACGCTACGGACGGAGAGGACAAATGGAATGGCCGACCAGATCTCCCGATCCCCCTTGACTTCTTTCTCTGGGGCCATTTTAAAACTGTTGTATTTAAAACACAACCTGCTGTAGTCGAAGAATCGTCTATTAGAGAATGCAGATATATTCAAAGAGAAGTATTTCAAAATGTCAGAATGGAATTTAAAAACAGATTATACTTTTGTTTACAACAAAATCGAATGCATTTTGAGCATCTTATCAAATAAAATAGCAATTTAATGAGATACAGTTTGTTTTACTCGAATTAAGAATTTTGATTTCCCCTGAATTAAATAAGAAAAATTCTTGTGCAGGTAGATACTACACAATGGGACCTTTGGTTTGAAGTATCACAAAAGTGGTGATGTCATTTTAAATTTTAAAGTTGGGGTGTGGAGCGCCTAGGGAGTGACTCACTCCTTGACCGAAATATGGTGGTTCTAGTCTCCCCTACTTGTATGATATTTGTGCCAAATTACAGTTTTTCAACTATTTTATTTCTCAAGATATTTGCATTGAAAGTTTTCAAATTGACACCTTTTCTTTTATATGCGATATCACGGAGAAAGGAAGGAAATAATAAATTGCAAATAATACATAACAATTTACCAACTCCTTGCGACTTTGTTGCAATCCACTCAGGAGGTACAGATGTCCACAGAAATCATTTGGCAATAATTTACGTAAACCAGCACCATTGGAGGGGCTATCCAGTATAAAAATCTACAACTGAAGAATTCGAATCCTTCGGATACCGAGACCTGAAAAACAACTTTATTATAGTACAGGGGACTGACAACTATAAACAATTCAAACAATACAACAAACCGAAAGGACATGCGTGTTTTAATAATGGGGTATAGCGTAAACTCATTAAATCTCTAACCAATTGACGTTATTATTGTTTTCTCATTAAGGCTTCTCCGAATAGACGCGGTCATTGTCTTAAAGCGTGCATATTTAGTGGTTAAAAAACTTTAATATATTATAGTAACCAAAGACCATGCGAACCCACCAATTTCAAAACGTGACAATACTTAACACTCATTCGAGTAAACTCGGCTCAAGTCGACTTCAGCCAAGCGCGAAAGAGGAACAGTCAAGAAGTGACGCTCAGCTATTGCTCATTAGGGTACAGTAGGCGTCCTCTTAATTTTTTTTTCAAAAACGGCTACGACTGGAAATTTGAGATTTGTCATGTTTTACATCGGCAAGCCTCTAGCAAATTCAGAGGGCAGCATACAAAGTATAAAGTGACACGAATGATGACGGTCACAGAAGGCTACACTGAGGAATCTGGGAGCAGCAAAAGTATTCCAGCATGGCGGACGATGATACGTTGCAAGATTCGAACTCCGCGAAAAAGTCGAAAAAGTGCGACATTTGTTCGAAGAAAGTAAAAGGCTTATTAAAATGTACAAAGTGCAACAAGTGTTTCCACAGCCAGTGCATAATAAAGGTCCCATGATTTCAAATTGTGGGAATAAATGAGGTAAACTGCATGGATTGCAACTCATTGTCAGCTACACATGATCTTTCAAGTGACGACGTAATAAACAACCTCACGAAACATAATGGAGTCCTAAACAACTTAGTTATACAAATGCATGAAGTAATTGATCTTTTACACGAAAAAGTAAACTTTTTGGAGGATAAAATCACTAATTTTGAAGTTAATGCTACTGAAAATCAAGAAGCCAAAATCAAAAACCAGAGTTGAGGTTAGAAATAACAATAACAAAAATATAAACAATTCCGCAAAAATAAAAGGGAGTGGCGAAGGTTCCGATATCGGTATTAGTGCTGTGTCGATTATCGATATCCGCGCAGCTTCGACTTCCAAGAAATCCGCCCCAGTCTCCAAACCTGAAACGGAAGCCAGATTTGAGGATTCTGTAGCTTGCGTAAGCGTTTTTAGGGAAGATCAAGCCAACAAAAGCAAAGGAGAGAAACCGAGAGACGATGCCAAATAGACCCTTAGTGAGTGGCAGGTAGTGACGTCCAAGAAGAACCGAAACAAAATAACTACAAGGCCAAATCCTATTGGTGGCTCAAATGCTGGAAAGTCTGTACTAAAAGCAGCATCTATCCAGGTAACAAAATGGATTTTTGTATCAAACCTACACCCAGAAACCAAGGAAGATGACATTCTATTATTCTTACTCAATAAAAATGTTGATGAAGGAGTAAAATTTTATAAAATGAAAACCAAAAAGGACAACATAAAGAGCTCCTTTAAACTGGGTGTTTCTGGCAATAGGGAAGCTTTGGTAATGGATGGTGACTTTTGGCCCACGGGAACCATGGTTAACCATTTTTTGAACCTACAGAACCTCAATGCAGGACATACCAAATACCAGCCATCCAGAGAGAAACAGACTCAGATCAAAAAAGGTTAGGTAATAATTCTTCAAGTTTAGATCTTAGTTTTAAGGTACTATTTATCAATGTTTTATCTATAAAAATAAAATTAATGAATTGGAGGCATTCATGGCAGGGAGCGAACCGGATGTTCTTTGTCTGGCTGAACAATGGCTGCCTACTCATGAATTCAAATCATTAAGAATTTCAAATCTCTTTCCAGCATCAGCCTTTTGTCGAACAAACTGTAGGGGGGGAGGCTCAGCCATCTTAACAAGCAAACATGTAATTTTTAAAGAGATTGGGAAAGTTTCAAATCTGTCCATACAAAATGTTATTGAGTTAACCTGTATATGTGTCACTAAGTTCAAACTGTATTTAATAGCTTTATACAGGCCACCTTCCGGATGTTTCAAAACTTTTATGGAAGTTTTGGGAGGAGCTTTGCACACACTTAGTTTATCAAATAAAATCTTGGTTGTTGGGGATTTTAATGTGCATTTTAACACGGATAGTCCTAATTGTACAGAATTGTGTGATCTAATGACCAGCTTTGGCTTTCAACAAAAAGTCTTTGAAGCTACAAGGCAAAACAACGGTCTTGATAATGTTTTCTGTAACTTTGAGGATGCTCTTGGGGTGCGCATTGATGACCCCGGCATTTCTGATCACATGGGTATATTTCTAGAATACACTGCAGAGGTGGAGCAGGCTTCAGTGACGGTACAGAGATTTGTATTCAGACCAATCACTGAGAGAGGTCGCAACTTGTTTTTCTCTTTGGTGGGAGCAACTTCATGGAATACTGTATGCAGCCCTAATTGCAGTGCCAATGAAAGGTTTTTTCACTTTGTTAATCTCATTTCAGATCATTTCAAAACCTCATTCCCAGAAAAATCCTACACTAGGAGGAGGGGTCAAGCTGGTGCAGTGACTTGGTTCAATGACAATTTGAGAGAAATGCGTGACAATCTACACTTTTTTTTTTTTGAACTATGTAGGCAACATGAATTTAATTATCTCATAAATCAAATTAACCAACTTAAAAAAGAGTATTGAACAGCAATAAAAGCATCAAAGCAAGCCTCAAGCGACCATCTCATATTAAACTCTCCTAATCCAATTAAAACTATGTGGAATATTATTAATGAATATAAAGGTACAACTGAAATAAGAACTCAACCAAATATTACCCCTGAGCAATTCAACTCTTACTTTCTGAACATGGCTTCCAATATGCTTAATAACACTCCTGTACCCCCAATCGACCCACTTGAAAGTGTTCCTGCCTTTTCTGAAGTGAGCTTTGACTTCCAGCCAGTCACTTTTAATGAGGTAAGAGATATTATTGACTCACTACCCAATAAAAAGAGCAAAGACCCATTTATTTTACAGTGAGCTTAATTAAAGGTATAAAAATCTTATAATATCGCATCTTACAAAACTGATTAATGCCTGTATAGCTGAGAAAGATTTTCCAAATGTACTAAAAAGAGTCACTGTCATCCCAATATTTAAAAAGGGTGATGAAGATGAGGTATCAAATTACAGACCTATTTCCCTGTTGCCTATTTTTTCAAAGGTTTTCGAACGGTGCCTGGCCCAAAGAATTTTCAATTTCTTTGAATCAAACAAGCTGTTTTCAAGTTCACAGTTTGGTTTTCGGAGGGGTTTGAGTACTACTGAGGGTATTCTTGATCTCGTGGCATATATCCGGAGTGCTTTTGAGCGGGGTAGCTATGTGTCATCAAACTTCTGTGACCTGAGAAGAGCGTTTGACTGTGTGTCCCACGAAATCCTCATCGCTAAAGTGAGCAAGTACAACATGTCAGATTCAAGCATTGCATTGATAAAGGACTACCTTTAAAACTGCTATCAGAAAGTGCGAATGGGACAGGTGGAATCGGAGAGAGGGTGTTTGCGTATTGGTGTTCCTCAGGGTTCTGTCATGAGCCCCCTATTATTTTTAATATACATTAATGACTTGCCGCTGACATGTCCATCAGTGCACTTCACTCTCTTTGCTGATGACACAACAATGTCTAACTGCAGCAAAGATCTTGCAACAGCCATGGGAGCTTCGTGGGATTCACTGTCGAGAGCGGAGCATTGGTTTCTCTCAAATCGATTATTCCTCAACGCAACAATAACTCAATCATTGATTTTTTCTACTAGAGGGATTCCTGATGAAAGAGATAATCCTACAAGTGTTAGATTTCTCGGTATTCTGCTTGATCCTGGACTTTTGTCGGATGAGCAAGCTAACTTTTTGAAATGGAAGTTGTGCTCAAATATCTTCCTGCTCCGTGGACTGGCATAATGTGTTTCACAATCAGTATTGAAACAGGCTTATTTTGCTCTCTACTACTCTCACATAAGCTACTCGATTATTGCTTGGGGTCATAGCGCAGGTGCAAATGTTATTTTTAGATTGCATAGAAGAGCCATTCGCATTGTCGCAGGTATTCCCTATACAGCAGATTGCAGACAGGCATGTGTAAGACTCTATATACTTCCATCCCAATTTATACTTGAGAATCTCATCTATTCTTCTAATCTGCATAAATTTGGTGCCCATGCTGAGATCCATAATTTTGATACAAGAAATAGAGTAGATCTTGTTCACAACTTCTATCGACTTGAGACGTGCAGAGATGGACCCTCATGCTTATCAGTGCACTTCTTTAACAAATTGCCCCAAGCAATCAGACAATTGCCCATGCCTCAATTCAAAATTAAAGTAAAAGAAACTCTCCTAGCTGGTGTTTTCTATACCCATGCAGAATATCTGGAAGCTCACTTGTCATGATGTCTTAGATTATTTTGATGTTTTTATTGTGTCAATGTAAATTTTAATTGTGAAAGTTTTTTATTGTAAAATGTAAATTTAGTATAGTTTTGTATCTCACTTATGGAGAATGTTTTCTTTTTAATGTGTATGTTTAAAGATTACTATTAGGGTTTTATGGACTGTAGATTTTGACTATTTTTATTCTTATTGACTTGTGTAAATACTTTCTGTATCTTAACATGAATAAATTGAAATTGAAATTGAAAATTGAAATGTTGCCATGAGAAAAAATGCATTATGACAAAAATGACGCTTTAGTTATTGTTCCTTGAATAATCAATATGCTTATCCTATGTAGTTTTGCTGTTGAAATAAAAATCAATTGTTGCATTTTCTTTTAACAATTTTGCCTCCTTAGTGCCATGAATTATACTTGATTGGAATGAGTTCAATAAATTAGTAAATTAAGGACGTCAAATAAATTCGTAATCAATAACATTATGATCAGTGAAACATAAAAATAGCTTATGGAATTGACAATATTTCATCGTATTAATGTATTAGCGATTAATTTCATTTTACTTTATCCTTTGTCTGTAACCGTAAAAATAATTTTTTACAGTGTCAAAGGTCAATACATGTTCTAGAACAACCAAAATATCTGGAACGATAATATATTAAATAATGAATTTATTAATTTATGTACAACATACAATATTAACAATTATTCTTCTTACGTGATACAACTCCGCAGTGGAAATTTACTTTTCATTTAATCACGATTAAATTGGAAGGCAAATAATTTCAAAATTTGAAAAGATTTTAAATCGAATGTCTGCAGAGCCATCATTTATAAATAAAATCGAACAAATTTTAACTTGAATCCATAAATAATGAGTCGACCGGTTACAAATGAATTTTCTAAATTAAATGTCATTGTGTTCCAAATTGACTATATATAACTAGTTTTAGAGGTATCACTCTACCGGGAAATTGGATTTGTGTTAAACTAAAAGGTCTAGGAGTTAGAAGTACACAGTGATCATAGTTATATTGATTTATTATTCCGCATTCCTTAAGTTTCTAGGAATTCAATGGGCGGAAATGACTGAATAGACCAACCTGAGATTCCAATTTACTGTGAAGCGTGGAATGGATGATTTTATGTGTGTTCAGGTCCTGGTGTTTAGAATTGCGAGGGGCATTAGTGCATGCAAGATGTATTTTAATAGCTTCGAAATTAGTGAGTAGAAAAAATGGTTTCAAACGCACTACATACAAAACATAGGTAGATATTCCCTATGAACGAAGTTAGGTACCTTATGCTAATATCCCGATATTTTTTGGATTTTTAACAATCTTATTTGTTAAAAATCTTATTTGTGAAAAATATGATTTTTCCCAGTATTTCAATAGATCCTATGTTGTTAGCAAGAAACAATGAGTACCTATCATAAAAATGCCATGTTTCAAGATATAAGGTTCAGTGGCGCAGACAGGGTAAAAAAGTAAGAGAATTTCTTTGATTATAGTGTCACGACTTGTGTTTTTTATCGGTGACGACACGCCTTACTTAGCGTGTAGGAGAGCAACTCAGATTTAGGAACGCACTACGTCAAGTTGAGAAGAGATAATAAAGGAGACACATCGATAAAAACAATAACAAGTTTATTTACAAACAAACTTAACAACGGTTAGATT
>MU186715.1:0-21648 GCA_016904865.1 Pissodes strobi | reverse complement strand
TAACAGTGAATGTTTATATAACATTTTTCAAGTTCAAGTTCAAACTTACGACAGGGTGATATTTAATTAATGATTTTAATTAGTTCACAATAGTAACATTTTATAACCATGATACTCTTGAATCTGTTTTGAATAGATACGTTGGGTTAAGCTCATGCAGATTTAGTTGCTTATTCGAAACATTCTTGAAATTTTATTCATACCTCATTTAGTTTATTATTATGGACCATTGCCAAAGTAGGTGACCCCTTAGGAATGCATAATATCGCTAATTATGACATTGCAGAGTGATTCGGCGCATATACAAAAGAAAAATACTATACCACTCAACGAGTGGTGCGTGTGCGGAGATGAAGGTGTACGTTGGACTTGAAGCGCTGTGAGTTGAAGTTTTCGAGAAAGATGTTGTTCGTAAGTCCATTCCAGAGCGACGCAGTCCGGTAATATCGATGTCCTAGGTGTTACTGGATCGTATGTTGATGAGCAGCTTGTATCTGACGGGTGTTTCTGTTTGGCACAACTCTTTGCGGAATCATAAGTGCCAGCTCATTCGAACAGCTTCTGTAGTAGTATCGATAGGAAGAAGACAGATCCACCACTTTCCTTCGATGCTCAAGGCTATCAAGGTCTTTAGTCAACTCTGGCTCAATACCCTGAGCAAATGTTTGGGTGCCAAGCTCCACACGTATACGTGTTCCCATCTCTGGGGACAGTATCCCAGAGATGGTTTTATCTGGGCCTTATAGAGCAGTAAGAGCTGAGTATTGTGGTGTATACAACTTATTTGCTCTATAGAGTGTTCCTAGCTTTTGTGCTGCTGCCTTGGCGATTTTGGTGACGTGGTTACGCCAAGGCATGTTGTTTTCTACGTTGACACCCTGCAAGCTTATGGATGAGGCCAGAGCACCGAACATTAACAGGAGACTAGAAGGTCCACTCTCAGCCGGCACTTTTGATGTAACGCTTACAAAAACGGACAAAACGGGGTGAAACGTATCACGAGGCCTGAGCGGCTAACCAGCATTTTAACAGGTTCCGGGACGGGGCAAGAAGGCGAATGCTGGAAGCGGAGCTTAGAGTAGTCTAGTGTTAATGATCGATGGCCAGAGTCAGTGTTTGGCCTGTCATTGATAAGTCTTTGCATTTTTTGACAGCTGCTTGGATCTTTTCTGCGTTAAACTGAACATTGTTCTCCTCACCCCATTCCACGATCGCGTTCATATCCTCATTGATGACAGCAATCTGATTTTCTCACTCGCGCTGGGAACGAGCAGCGGTCATTGCAGTCCGCGACAGGAATGAGGATATAAGAGTACTGTCGTCTGCAGAATTATGTCTTTAAGACACTATAATCATTTTAAAAAAAGTCTAACAACTTCTACCATTGCTCAGTGGCGCACAAAACTTAAATATATCATATTAAATTGAAATTTAATTACATTTAGCTTGACTTTTTGTCATACCTGCCACGTATCATGATCAAACAATATCATGACTCTAGGAACAACAGTCAAAAATGCAGACTTTATCTTATAGTTATTTATTAGGTAAGCGAATTACGTTAGTATTAATATTCATACAGGTAATGTTTGCTCACTCGGCGGAGCGACTGAGCTATTTTTCCAAGTGAATTCGTCAAACGCTTTCATACAATCGCGTGCATGTAATGAAAATAATTCAAATTTTAAGTTGTCACTGTCAGAAGAAATCATTCAAAAAAATGCAGGTCTTTTTTAAATAATTTTATGTGCAATGGGTGCGATTGACTATATAATTTTTATCTGTAATGCAGTGGCGGATTAACGCTTATTGGCATATTGTACTGTTATTTAGAGCAGCTGTACTCTCATTCGTAGTATTAATAATGGCTTTATGTTACGCGTAATTTGAAAATACCATATATACCGCGATTCAGACCACGACTCTGTTTTAACGGTCTGAAACGCAGTAAATAATGGGCTAGTTTCGGTTAGATGGGTTAACCCAAACTGACCTAAACTAACCCAATCTAACCTAAAATCACCCAAACTAACCCATTATATACTGCGTTTAAGACCGTTAAAGCAGAGTCGTGGTCTGAACGGCGGTGAATATTGTATTTTGAAATTACGCGTAACATAAAGCCATAGTATACTGCGAATGAGAGTAAAGCTGCTCTGACTAATAGTACAATATGCCAATACGCTAGTACGCTGAACCGTAGGGCCCCGAGCAGCGTGGGTTAAGCAGAGGCTCCTCAATTATTTATTTTATCAGTATCAGAAAATAAATTTAAAAAAAAAACTATTTTATATCTTTATTGGGGAATTTTTTCTATATCTTCTAAAAAATATTAGTGAAGGATGTTTATTTACATGTATTGGGAAAAAAGTTTTAGAACGCTTTAATAAGGTGTCTATGAAGCTACAAATGCCTGGTTTGGGTATACCAAAAGGATGCAATTTATTGGATTATTTAAATCTGTTTATAAAAGATATCAGCAAAAGAACTGAATCAGAAGCTGGTCAATTGGAAGCAAATGCTAAAACACTAAGCGAAGACGTCAAAAAAGAATACGCCGCATCCAGTAAGCGCATACGAAAAGTCATAGAAATATGACTCCTAGAAGGCTGATAGAGTGAGAAGTCCCACACGGAGAAAGGGAGAAAACAATAGGGGTTGGGTGATAATACGCTTGCGCGGGCATGTAAATAAGGACCTATATTTACTTGCTTACATGCAGTTTATATAACAACACCGTTGCCAAACTAGGAGAAATTTACCGTTTTATGTGTATTTTAATTAGATGACTACTGAAAAACATAGGAAGTAAACCCCGAAACGGATTTTTTTTAAATCTGTTTCATATTATAAATTTACCCTAATATTTTCGAAGTATATGTTGCTAAGATTCTTGATTATGTTAATAATTTTTGTGTTACGTTAAAACCTAGTACTTTACATATCTTATACTTGGCAACGTTGCGAGATTGCAAGGACGTGGACCCGATCGGACGCCATCATGAATTCTTGTTTTCTTTGCTTTTCGACTTTCGTTGTTCAGTTTTGTAAAGAGTTCTTGTGTTTTTTATTATTGCCGTGTGTTTGATAGTACTATAATTCGTTTTCGGTGTTATTTGTGAAAAATGCCTTCAATTTAATACTCAATATGCCCTTATACAGACAGGCACGCGCAAAAGCTACGAAACTCAGCGTTTCTGTCTTACACATGGATATTTTGTCTCTCTTCCTTCGTGAGTAGATCTGCTTATATACTCTTATATATTAGCCTTCTAGGAGTCCTATTTCTATGCGAAAATTACTCGCAAATAAAAAACTGAAATGCCACTCAGTAAATTTGAATTTCTTAATAATTAACTTAGATCGCCTTAGTACTATCTATCGAGAAATATCGGTTAAATTTAAGTGTATTTCTGATATAGGAGATATATCGATTTCGAAAGATGATATTGATAGTCGGCGCAGTTGAAGCAATATCCAAAAATTTCCAATCCTGAAAAACACGGGTTGCTCAGCAATAGTCAACATTATCTGCAGTAAGGGAATGATAGATATATTTCCCAATTTATACACAACCTTAAATATAATTTTAACGCTATCTGTAACCAGTTGTGAAGCAGAGCGTCCATTTTCGAAATTGGCAATAATTTGAAAGAAATATAGAACTGTTGTGACAGAAAAAAGTATTAAAATTTTGGGGAATATTTGGACATTATCAACAGTTTAAATTACGATGATGCAATAAGGGATTTTGCAGGTATTAAAATAAGAAAAAAGTTTGTTTATGTAATTTTTTTATTTTATTTTGTTGACTTCATCTTAATTTTAGAATGACTGGTTTCTTCTGTGAATTTAAGGAAAAAATAGATTTTTCTACCTTATCTTTTTGTCGCTTAGAACACCTAGGTAGGTACGTACTAACGTCTTTTTATTTTCTATTCATTTTGTATTTTGTATTTCTTTTATATCCACATAAATAATTACCAACCAATGTGAATGATAAAATATTTTATTTGTTTGTATTATTTGTATTTGAAAATAAATTACAGTACTTAAGTATGAATATTAAAAAAAAACAGTTGGCAGGAAAAATCGTTTCTACACAAAAAGTGGGAGCCCCAAAGTTATTAGCATGCGTAGAGCCCCACAAATCGTAGAGCCACCACTGTTATAACGAGAGGTTATTAAACAAGTACTTTGTGGCTTGAAATTCTATTTTAAATCAAAACTAATTATAAGAAATGAAAGTTGTGGAGGTTCCAAAATAAATTCTATAAAAAAACAATGCTGGCTTTATTCCAGAGAAGTGAAAATTCATGTATAACAAAGAACTGAAAGAATTTAAACACTGGAGAATCAAAGAAGGGGTGAAATGCCTAAATTCAGATGTGTTGCTGGCATATTTTTTAATTGAGGTGAAAAACTAGCTCCCTCCACCTTATGGACCAAATAATCCATGTTTAAGTACACTTTGAGGGTTTACAAGAACATAAAGTCTCTAAATTCAGAAAACTAGTGGCATTTCTAATGGATAAACAAAAAAATTTCAAACCCAAAAAAAAAATCCAAAGTCCTAGAAAGGGAAGAAATCAATTTTTGCATGAAGCCCTAGACGAAAATTTTTTTATTAAAGAAGGTGTCTACTAAATAGTTTAAATTATTCGGCTAGAGTTGTTACTTTTCAGTCTCTAAATATACGTGGGTTTTAGTATAGCACACATGAAACATCCTTAAAATATAATTTTTTACAATAGCCATTTTTCTACTTTTTAACAGATATTTTATTTTTGATCTTTTACCCTTCTAGTGTTTAATTATTATCATAATTATTTAATGTAAACAACTGCTTACTTATTTATTATATTTCTAGGTGGCGATAATGTTAGAAGTTTCTGGCGCTTGTCGTTGAGAGGAGTTGACCCACCTAAGCATACAAAATATAGAGGGTAAAAGACAGCATTTCCAACAAGAAGCTTCGCTATATTAAATGAAGAATTTTGTGTAAACCCAATTGAATTAATTAGAAAATATTCTCAATTAGGACCTCACATTGTGCAAGATATAAGATTATTTGGAATTTTCAGAAAGGAAAATGCTCACATCCATGTGTTAGTATTAATACGCTGTCAAAGATCCCTAATGTTGTTGCACGATTTTGAGGCATATTAGGCTCTAAATTTATCACAATTAAAAAATAATTCCAATGATTCTTTGACATCAAATGACTGCTTTATCATAAATGTTAATGTCAATATTAGTAAGTAAGTTTCTTAGTTGACAATTAACCCTCAGTGACTCTCGACATATTCAATGCATTTGATAGGGTGTGGCATGACGGATTGTTAAGCAAATTGACAGCATTCGTACTACCACCAGAACTGTTTCTATGGTATTCCAATTTTTTAAGGGGTCGAAGCATCCGAGTTGGTATTGATTGACATATCTCGGAGAAATTTAAAATCAATGCCGGAGGGTGTATATTATCTCCTATACTGTTCCTCCTCTATATCAACGATCTTTTAGACAAGACAAACAACTCTATTTACAGCTTTACAGATGACAGCACTCTTATATCCTTATTCATGTCGCGCTTGTAGTTTTGTAACGCAAATATTAAGTTATTAAGGTGCTGCAAGAGTAAAACCAAAACGCGGAGTGAGAAAGATGAAAACAAAACAATCCCGACGCCCATCCACTAATTTTTAGAAGTAAGTGCTTTGCACCATGCATCGTTTAACATAGGTATGTTGCAAAATGACTAGGTTAAATTCCCAGGGGGGCATGACCTCTCCTGGCCTCCCTCTGTCTACGCCCATGACAAGGGTTCTCTTATTACAATATTGCCCAGATTTATAAAAAACATGTTAGTGTTATATCAAGATCATTAGAGAGGTATAACACAGTCTGGGCTATAGGCATAGAGGATGACGCAATATGAATACTTATAAGCAGCGCCCCTCAGTTAAATCATAAGTAAAGAACTACAACGGGAGCACATTTAAGCAACTAAAGAGTACGTGAAATGAATCAGGAATCTTCATCCGCGAAGGCGTGAAGTATGTGTTCTTCTAACGCTTGTCCACAGAAGGGAAAGAAAAGCTTAGCTTAGCTTAGCAAAACAGAATTGATTACATTAACTAGGCAAACGGTTAACACGAAAACCTACAAGGATCGATATATTTTCGTTTCATTTGTCAAAAATGTTGACGGATAGTTCAGTCTGGTCGATGATAATACAGGACCACTCCGTGCGGCTATCATTAACCAACCCTTAAAAGAACATGGCATCATAGACTGGTGTGAGGCACTTTAGTTCGCTTCTGCTTGCATCAGTTATCAGACGGTTAATTTTAACCATTAGTTACCTATGTTATCCAATGGTTATTTCTCGGGCGTCACCCCTTGGATCAACGTGGTAAAGGGCCCACAGTGCAACGGGCAGCTTGTTACAGTGGAGAATTTGCAAACCACGGGTCTATTGCGCATGTCAGTACTGATTGCTGGCTGCCTTCTAAACTTTCTTAATATTAGCAGGATAGGAGGCAGAAAGAAAACAAACAATTTCAAAAACCTAATACAGCATCTATATTGCTAACTTGAAACACAAATCATGGTTTACTCAATGCCTTGATGCTAAACTATAGTGATAAATAAAGAGTTACCAGAGTATCATCATGCCTGCCCTAATGAAACTGATGCTTACCTAAAGCATCAAAATTTAACTAAAGTATTACGAGAGTAGTATCATGATTGCCCGGAGAAAACTTAAACTAACCTAAAGCATTTACTAAAGAATAACCAAATAAAGTATTACCAGAGGAGGGGAGGCATGGTATGCGTAAAGTAGCGGTAAGAAATATGTATATAGAATAGGACTAACGTCGCGGTATCAAACGATAAGAAACGGTATTGCAACGACGAAGCTCCAAGCTCCAGGATCTCGCCTTCCAAACGGTCCAACAACGGTACAAAATAGCTGCTCTTGACATGGCACTGACTGTTATGGATACACGCGACCTGATGCGTAGAAGATTTGCGGAAACTTGAAGCGATGGCGGTAAGAATTGAATTGAATGATAGGACGATAACGGTACAAAGGATTCGGTGCGATAATAGTAAATGACCTGACGAGGCTTCCTGCACGGAGGAAATGCAAATCCCGTAATGCGCGTGTGCGAATACATCAATGCTTTCCGGTCGTACTTCGCTACCACCATTTTACGCCTTCGTGGTAGTGGTAGGTAAGGAACGATGGTAGGTAGGTTCTGTGAGAGTGAGAGAGAGTACCGATAAGACTCCGTATAGAGAGTGTAGTGTGAGTGGGAGAGATAGTGTTACCTTGCCAATGCAGTAGCAGCGAAGGCGGACAACACAGGCGGCGCCGATGGCCGTTAGTGGCGGTCGTCATGGCGGCAGTACTCTGCAGGAGACTGCGTAGGTTTGGTTCTAGATGGGCAGCTTACATTGGCGTTAGTCGCGGCGATTCTCAGAGGAGTGGTCTGGTCGGCTCGTCTTCTCAGCTGCTGCTTCGAGAAACCGGGCGGATTCTGCCCTTCAGCGCAGAAGCGTCTAGCTGGTAAGGGCAGCCTTGATCCCTAACTCCGCTCGTCAATGTTGTCTACCCATTTTTTCACTTCACGCGTTTGTATACGGCTTTTCGAGAACCGCAGGAATGTGAGAGGTTGGCGCATGTGGCGAGGCTTGCGTCCGGAATGCAAAGTAATGGGTTCGACCCCCGGTGCTTGCAAGTTCTTTCTTATTGGATTAGTTAGTTTTTCGGCATGCCATGGGTTAGTTTTTGTTGGTTGCGTTGCATGAAGTGAAAATGTAAAAATAGAAATAAATGTAAACATTAAGCAACGAATGTAGCGCGATAAGTCGTGCCGTTCGGCAGAAGTCGAGATCAAGGCGAGACGCTAGTGTTCAGATCAGCGCGTGCGCGACGCGGCCCGATTTTGTTAACTCGGCGCGTGGTGGAGATCGCGTAACGGGTAGCCGTTAGGTGGGGACCTCGAGCATACGATTCACGTTAAGTGCCGCGGCGTTCTACCGGTACCGCGCGAGAACTTCGGTAAATGCAAAAACCGTTTTTACTTTTCGTGACCGAATACTTTATAAAACTTGATTTAACGTATCTAGCCCGTAGAATAAGAAGGTTAAAAACCTAGAGTGCATATATTGCCTTAAAAATATAGTAACTTCGTTACAATGGATTTGCCAGTGCGCAGCCCAGACATGGAGCTTACTGAGAATGTTTGGAGCTACCTTAAGAAATCAATAGCTGAAAGTAATGAAAAACCTGAAGATCCATGTCATCTCGCCCGAATGACTGAAGGGAAATAATTTATAAATTGGCTAATTCGCAGTATGCCTAGACTAATAATTGCCTAACCTAAACTAACCAACACTAAATATTAATTAATTTGAATTTTTTTCGATTTATTAATTCTTCGTTTGTCATTTTTTAGTTAATTATTTTGATGGGGAAACACCCCAACACGTGTATAACTTTCGTTTTTCACCGTATAGTTTGGTGATAACACCCTGTATGTATGTAGTATGAATGAGCCATAATTAACCCACGAATATATTTATTCCACCCCAGGTAAACAGAAATGTGTGCATTTAAATCAGCATATTTAAGTTCTTCATTACGATCCCTTAGTCCGAACCTGGTACTGTCGGTATAATAAATTACAATATAGCAACTTTTCACACCATCAAGAAAATCGTTTGGAATCGTTTTCAATTTAATATATCCTCGGCTCAGTCAGTGTTGTGTAAAAACAACATGTCAAAGAAAGAAAGAAGATGCTTTCACCCTCTCAAAAGAAACCCACGCTTACTTTCCCGCGAATCCCCACTCTCAGCAGACTTTTAGCTTGCCGCCAGGCAGCCAGCTGGAAGAAGAAATTAGTTTTATTAGTGCCTTGCTAACACTCCAGCGTGCTAGATCGGTCTCGTCACCGCTCTCTAGCCAGTGCAGTTTAGACTTTCACTCAATCAACAGCGAAAGTTCTGTTCCCGTTTTCGCGCCAAAAGGTCACACCCTTTTTGGCAACTTCTCCGTTTGTATGCACAAATATTAGAAAATATTTAGTGTACCTCTGTTATCTTTGTCCACGTTGGACAAAGACCTCTTTTAGGCGTTTTTTACGCAATTCTTTAAAGCCAGAAACGACGTGGTGTCGTGGCTTTCCTGTAGTTGAAGAGATTAAGTAAAGAATCAGTAAAATGGCGGTACCGAATTGGTAGCTCAAGTTGTGCCTGTACAAGTCAATTCAAGGATTCGAAGTCAGATCCCTGGATTGTTAGAGTGAAGTAAAGAATTGGAGATTAAGGTATTCTGTAAGAAAGAAAGGTGCTAGATTGAAAGCGTAAAAGTTCATTTCATTTATATTCAGAAAGGACAAACATAGTTCAGTTTTAAATTGCATACTCAAGACCGTTTTAGTCGTTATTTAGAAATAAGTAACCTTTGTATATTTAGTTTTTATGTGAGTGAATGATTGAATGCATGGAAGTAGATTAAGAAGTATTTAAAAATTGTACACATTTTTTACATCAATTGCAAATGCATAATTGCATTATTAAAGTACGTTAATATACCTACCTCGTTTCAATTCATATATATGTGTAAAACCCCCACCCCCCTATCTTATTACAGTCCACTAATTGCTTGTAGTTAATTATACTGTTAATTGCTACCCTCACCTTTGTGGTCAAAATAAGTTAAGAATATTAATTTGTTTGTATCGACCATATTTTATTGTTAAATTATAGCTTATACAGAAAAAAATCGTTTCTAATAATTTTTTATTTTTCCACCTTGAGCAATGGTAAAAGCTTGTCAGACTGTTTAAAAATCATCGTAATGCCTTAGAGATATAATTTCGCAAATTACAGAAACACTTCTTATTCTGACCGTTTACGAGACACTAGTCCATGACTCAAAAATGTTGAAACATATTTGACGAAGATATAGTTCCTAGGGGGTTATCTATTTTTGATATTGGTCCGTAGTGATAAGGGCATGCTCATGGTCTATGAATGAGGTATGAATCAAATTTCAGAAACATCTCGAAAAACATCTAAATCTGTAGTAAAATGGACCTGTATGTTGCTTAACATAATGTATTTCTTAAAGACATTTTCAACATTATCAAGGTTATAAAATTTTAATTTTTTATAAATATTTGCAATGCTTCTGCAGCTACGGCCTAGCCTCTATTTAATTTCGAATTTATAAATATAAATAGCACTGCATAATCATTCTGATCGTTCATTCCGTAAACCTCACTTAAATGTTTCCACTATTGCTTAACTCATTATCAGCAAGCACATAATTTGTTCCTTCGAAACGTAATAAAGGAGGAGTTTTATTATAGGAAGCAGTCGGCGTTAGAAGCTGGCACGTATAAATATTTCTAGAATAAAGAGCAGAAAGTAATTATTCGCTTTGATAAACACTAATTTTTTTGTAGCGCCAAAATGTGATCTCCAAGCTTAACATGGTTCGGTTGCAAAAAAACCTTTATAGCATGTCAGTTGGATAATATAAAGCCTTCGCTCGTTCGCCACATGTTAAATGAACAAAGCTCGAAATAGTTAGCAAAGAAATTAATTACTCGCACAAATAAATAAAAATTCATCCATTTGGCCAATGTAATTAAACTGAAATACCTATAAGCAAGCCCTTTAGAAAATTCAGGTCAATTGCCATACTTTTAATTTAACAAATTGTTTCCTCTCTTTCTCAATTTTTCAATGAAAAGTTGACAACTATTGTAGCCAGTGAACCACCATGCCTTTGTACGAATAAAGCCAGATTTTCTCTCCTTTTATTACAGCAGATTATACGAGAAGTGAGCTCTGCTCTTGAAGCTTACAATTAAGTTCTTTTTGGGAGCTCATTTAAATCGAGGTTACTTTGTAACATGAACATGAATAAAATTTTTGGTATTAAATTTAATTTCGGTACGTTTGTTTAAGCTTAGTTTTTTCATAATATTTGGACTTAGATAACTAAGAAATGAGAACTACTACATACATATCGAACTAGAAAATCTAGTTAAATTAATTTAAATAAAAAATAATATACATGACATGACAAAATCAACTGCTCCTTAAAAGTTAGGGCTATTAAAATTCTTAACTAATTTTTAAGTTGTAATAATTTATTAAATATTTAACGCATTTTGCAGTGCCAGACATCGCCAGAAAGAGCAGACTTTCTACTTTTACATGGTGTTAAAGAATATAGAGCTGTACCATGAATGACAAGAAGTATGGAGACAAGTTTTTTCAAGTTTTGCTTTACTTATAATATTCCCTTTCAATTCAGGATAGGAACTCATGTTCGATTTTTATTCGTAACAAAATGGTAATCAATTATTGTAAATTTTGTATTTTTTATTTTGACGGCGCGGCGCTCGTTAAGCGATCCTGCGTTACATTTCACATTCTACCTAAGCCAGGTGGAATCATTGTTTACCTATTGTCAACATTGTGTCAACGTCTATTGGAGGAACGAATGGAGGACGGTCCTTTTTACTGATGAGTCTAGGTATGCGAGATTTTCAGACAGTCGAAGAGCACGTGTTTGGAGTTTGCGAGGGATACCACGGAATAGGCGTCAATAATGGTTTGGGGAGGCATAATATGTTTCGACGGCCGTACCAATCTTTATATGTGAAGGAAATATGAATGGCAAGCAGTACAGATTAGTGCTGGCAAAAACCGTGAAAAGTTGAAACCGGTTATTCGGTTTTCTTAAAAACCGGTTTCGGATAAAACCGGGTATTCGAATAATAGTGAAAACCGGGTAGCCGGATAACCGGTTAACCGGTTAATCGGATAGCCGGTTAATCGGATAACCGGTTAATCGGTTAATACACAGTCATCATAGGCTAATCATAATTTATAATTTGTTCTTAAGCATATTTCCATTAGTTCAGTTTCCCTGCCGATTAGGGCACAATCATTAAATTCTAGTGAACCAAATTTATTCCAGTTTTTGGTCGTTATTGAAATAAACCCCAGGGTAATAATTAAATTAAAAATATTGTTTATTACAAATTACAATCGATATAAATTCTGAGCAGAAAAAATATTACAATTTTTTAAAACTTAAATAAATATAAAGGTATTCTATTAAAGGTAGATATTATTTTTCAATCGCCCTCTGAAAGCATTTCCAAATATAATCACCGTCCAGTAGGTATGTGGTATGTTACGATTCAAAATACCCAGTTTTTACTTTACTTTCTATCTTTTGTACCATTACTTGAGAACCCGGTGGCCCAGTGCCATGTAACTAGATAACCGAATAATCGATTAATCGGTTAACCGAGAAACCGGTTAATCGGTTAAACGAGAAATCGGTTAACCGAGTATCCGGTTAACCGGTTTCGGTTTTTTGAAAAACCGCGGATAATCCGAAACCGGTTAACCGACTATCCGAAAAACCGCCTTCGGTTGCCAGCACTAGTACAGATAGCAAATCATAAACATCATCGTGCCAAATTTTTACGCTGCTATAGGGATGAGTTTTTATTTCTAGACGACAATGCAAGACCTCATAGAGCTGCTATTGTCCTAAATTACCTGGAAGAAAATGGCATGCCCCAGCTTGCATTGCCACCTCTATCGCCAGATCCGAACTGCCTTGAACATGCGTGGGATATGCTCCAAAGAAAGTTAGACGAACACGTGCCGGCAGTACAAACATTTGACGATTTAAGAGGAGTTCTACCAGAATTATGGAATGCTATTCCACAAAATGTGATCAATAATTTAATTGACAGCATGCCAAGGAGATGTCAGGCCATCATCGATGCTCGCGGGGCTTTTACCACCTATTAATTTACTTATTTGTTTTTTTTTGCTCTTTAAACATTATTTGTTTTTAGGTTTAACTTTTCTATACCACTGTATACAGTAAACTTAGTTTTATTTATTTTAGATTTATGTTTTTGTATGTTTCTGGCTTGGGTAGAATGTGAAATGTATGGTAGGATTAGCTTCACGAGTGTCGTCAAAATAAAAAATATAAAAATTCCAATAATTGATTACCATTTTGTTACGAATAAAAATCGAATATGGGTTCCTATCCTGAATTGAAAGGGAATATTATAAGTATTCCAAAACTTGAAAAAACCTGTCTCCACACTTTTTGTCACACATGTGACCACACTATATTCTTTAAAGTTTTTGCATCACTTTCTTTCCCGCTCTGTATAATTGACAAGTGCCTCTCCAAGAACGCTTTTAAACACCATGTAAAAGTAGAAAGTCTGCTCTTTCTGGCGATGTCTCGCACTGCAAAATGCGTTAAATATTTAATAAATTATTACAACTTAAAAATGAGTTACGAATTTTAATATCCCTAACTTTTAAGGAGCAGTTTATTATGTACATACACACAAACAGCATACAATTTCGTAGATAATAAAGAAAGTAGATAGATTCTGCAGGTCTAAATTAATTAAACTAGAAAAAAGGAATAGCTTTAGATATTTGAGACAAAATATGACTCTCAGTTTGGCAGGTTTCAAAACGGCAGCTCTTGAGAAATAAATATTACGCAGGTAGATACATATGTGAAATATACTAAAACGTTAAAAAATTAATGCGTTATATCTTGGATTTGGTATTTTATAAATTTTTTCCTAATTCCTGGAATAATATTAATTCAATATTTTAAATGTATTGTTTTGCCACATTATGTACATCATTTCATTCATTTGGCGTGTGTTAAAGGTAATAGGTAATACATGAAATACCTACTAAAAAGACTGATCTTTTTTTCACACATATTCTTCTTTGCAATTATTCTTATAAATACACTTTCAGTTTATTTGTTGAGAGCTCAATTATGTTTGTATTCTTTGTCCATAAGCTTACTTTTTTTTCAAATTTGTTTGAATCAATATATTTTTAGCCATCGTTACTGATTAAACTTCAGCACTCTATATCCATTTTCAATGCATTGTTTCAATAAATAATAATGAAGAGCGTATTTTTCCTTATTATTTAAATTTGGAATTAACTTTGACCATTTTGAATTATGAGGTTTGTAATTTTCAGGACAGAAAGGAAATTAATTATGTTGATCACGTAATGTATCTGGATACTTTAAACCAACTTCAAATATGTATCCTGTTTCTGCAGTGTCAGAAATATTCATTATGTTAAAATTTTCAATTTCATTGTTTTTAAGCAGATGAAATTATTTGTTGGAAGATAGTGCCACATTAAATAATTATAAAGGTTGGTTGCATCAAGATACATAATATATTTGCTTGGTTCTGACGGATCATAATTTGAAAGAAACATTATTTGCTAAGATTTTCTGCTTATACAAGTACTGACTCCTCTAGGTACATTGCTTTTAAAAAAATGCAACATATTAGGATCGGTTTACAATTCTGATTAACATGCATCAAAACTCAAACCTGAGCAGGATCAAATTTATATAATTCAAGTTTTTTTTTTAATGAACACATTTTAAACATCATTTTCACTTGTATCATACTTCTTCAGCGTTTTACATTACAAGGACTTTAAAGGTTACATTATAAAGAGTCGATACTCAAAGCTAAGTTTCAATTCAGATATTACTAATATCTTCAACACTTCTTAACGAATTCATTTGAAAGCTGGTCATTCCGTAAAATTTACTAATCGGATTTTAAAAATGTTAGATTTAAAATTTGTAAGCTCCATCTAACGACAATATTTGAGTCGTGCAAACAGAATGTAAAATAAAGTAATAGGGTCCTTTACTCACGTCCGCGAGTAATAATCCGTTACTAACGTGCTACGACTAATCGCAGGAAGATTCGTTGTCTACGCAATAGGTTTGTTCTAGCAGCGATTTAAACCCAAACCAAACCAAATCCAAGCCAGCGGAGTTTGCGCATAGCGATTTAAGTGTCGCCTATATTGCAATGCGCAAACTCCGCCGGCTTGGATTTGGTTTGGCTTGGGTTTAAATCGCTGCTAGAACAAACCTAATGTTCTTTGTGATGCACTTACAGAGCGCGATTTGAAATTCGTAAATTTTGAGTGATGTCCCACGCCATTCAATTTTAGCTGTCATATTTAGACTGCAGTGGCAAATTTAAATAAATAATTTTGCAATTAAATTGTGCAATATTACTGCGCGCATAGGCATTTAGTTTATTTATCTTCTTCGCGTACGATCTCCTAACGGAGGCTGGCTATCAACATAGCTATATGCACTTTATTTGCAGCTGCACGGAACAGTTCATTGGATGTCATTGAGAACCATTCTCTGAGGTTTCTCAACCATGAAGTTCTTCTTCCACCCTGACAACGCCTTCCTTGAATTTTTCCGTCCATAATATTTTTCAGCAATTGATATTTTGAACCTCTAAAAATGTGTGCAAAATATTGGAGTTTCCTTTTTTTTAGCGATTTATAAATCTCTTCTTCTTTGTTCATACGACGCAGCACCTCGACATTTGTAACTCTGTCCACCCACGAAATCCGCAACATGCGACGATAGCACCATCTTTCAAACGCTACCAGTTTGTTTATTTCAGCTGTTTTAAGTGTCCATGCCTCGGCACCATATAATAGAGTTGAAAATACATATCATCGAAGTATTATTGTCTTCAAATTTAAGTTTATGTCTTTGTTGCAAAGAAACTTCTTGAGTTTGATAAAAGGTTTTCTGGCTATCTCAATTCTGGCCCTTATTTCTTGTACCTATTCAGCAGTTTCATTTATTATTGTGCCTAAATATTTGTAATGTTGTACTCTTTCAATTGAAGTGTTATCAATTGTTAAGTTTACTTCTATATTTTGTTGTTTTGTGATAACCATACACTTTGTTTTCTTCAAATTCATATTGAGTCCATATCGTTTACAAGAGTCATTTATTCTTTGCAGCAGATTCTGCAGGTCTTCACTGGTGTCTGTTGTTACTACTGTATCGTCGGCATATCTAAAATTGTTAAATTGTTGACCGTTTATTTTTATTACTTGGTCTCCTTCTGCAAGAGCTTCCTCAAAGATTGTTTCACTGTAAACATTGAAAAGGAGAGGAGACAAAATACACCCTTGCCGAACACCACGCTGTATTTCTATATTTTAAGATAAACAGTGATCTAATCTAACTCTAGCTGCTGTCCCCAGTACAGGTTTGTCATTAGTCTTATGTCCCGAGTGTCAATATGTTTTCTTTATAATATTACTATAAGTTTTTCCTGCTGAACTCTGTCAAACGCTTTCTCAAAGTCTGTAAAATAAATGTATATATCTTGATTTACGTCTAGAATCTCTGCATAAGAACATTTAATCCAAACAGTGCTTCTCTTGTACCCATACCCTTTCTGAACCCTAGCTGGTTGTCACTGATTTATATATCTAATTTTGCATAAGTTTTATTGTGAATGATACGCAATGGAACTGTGTATGGCTCATCAGTGAAATCGTTCGGTACTCAGAACAACATTTGGCGTTTGGTTTTTCGGGTAGCGTTATAAATGTAGATTGGAGCTACTCTTTAGGAATGCTGCCTGTCACATATACAGCGTTAAAGAGATTGTTGTAAAAACGTCCTTTACTTAATCGCATTTAATTAAGCACGCCACTGTATAAAATTGCATGCCGCGTACGAATGCACAATATGGAATGTGGCAGTTAACGTTCCATAATTCTAGAATCAGCCGTTTGGCCAACCGTCGTCATCCCAACCGACTCGATCGGGTGGAAATTTCCACCCGTAAGCGGCAAGCGCGTCGCTAGAATTAATATTAAGTTTTGAGTTTAGTTGCCGTTCAGCTCCCGAGAAGGAAAGAAGTGAGAGACCACCTTAGGCCAGCGTCAACGTGGATCTTCAAGAATCCTAAAGGGACGACCAACTCATCCATTTAGCACCTAGCCCCATATCTCTAAGGAATTTATGAGATTTTTCGGCATTTTTGGCCACTAGAGACAGCCGATTTTTCGACATCTCGAAAAAGATAGGGCTGTAGAAAGCTCACGGACGAGCAAAAAGGACCCTGAAGCAAAGGAAAAGGCATTGTAGGACCAGCACTCTCAACTGGTACCGAATCAGCCTTCTACCGAATTTATTGAGTTTTTCCGAGTTTTTCGAACTTCAGGACTTAGAAGAAATTTGGCAGAAAAAAATTTTTGAAGACAGAAGTTAAGTACTTGAAGAGGCCTTGTCAAGCGGCCGAGTACCAACAATTCACCGAGACCTTCAACTGTAGTGCGCACCCTACAGCAACACCCGCGAAAAAGGTTAGTTGCGAGCACCTTGAGTCAGCCTACTGGTTTGGGTTCCCCCCATTCACGTATGTGCCTCTTTGGTCCTCAATACTAGTCGTAGTTAAACATTGGGCGAGAGTAAAGCGCGTCGACGGCCAGTTCGGTTTCGAGAACTGGAGAGCCCCCTGACTCCCCCATACTTTACCTACTCGGCCTACGGGTGAAAAGCGAAAAGGCATAGGAGCCGAAAAAAGAAAATAAGGCTTCACCTAAAAAATTCGGGCTCGTTCAAAGAGTGATAAGTTAGCCAAGTTCGTTCGGGAGATAGCGAAGTTATACTGTTGCGACTGGAGCTATTTCAAAAGAAGAATCAAAGGCTATTTATCACTAGTTCGTATACCATACAAAACCAGCACGGTCTCTGAACTGAGAGTCGTGTCCGGGGAGTAGTTTGGTCTAAATACACAAATCACATATTAAATCCCCAAAAAAGTCCCCCCTGACCCCCCTGAATTACACAAAACCTCTGTCAGAAAACTGTCGAGCAGCATCTGACAAGTTGCCAGGGATTGGCATATAATACATAGCAAATACCCCCCAAAAATCCCCAAGAAACCACGATTTTTTAAAAGCCCTCCTCGAGCAACTTCCGTACGACCCCTCTTAAGGTAATCGATGCCAAAAACTCGCGAATAGCGTCCGACGCCCTCAGAAGACGATTTTTGTGCGATCCTTGTTAAAATTCGTACGGATCCGTCTTCTTAGAAACCTTAAGACTCCAAACGCGTTTTGAAAACCTCGCGTGCGGAGCGAGAAGTCCCAAAAAAAAAACTAAAGACATTAATACGTGTTAGATATTAATTAAAATATCTTAAGTTCTTAGTTAATAATTGTTCATTAGAGAAAAAATCAAATAAAACCTGTTATACCAAAAATACTAGATTAAGAGTTAAACTCTCCTAGTACATGTATAAGGCTTATCCAGTGAATTGGGGCACATTTTAAGCTATCACTTGACATAGGGATTTATCAGGGTTTTATTTCAACTATACAGGGTGTCCCAATTGTTCAAATTGGTAATCATTCGAATTACTGATTTTTGTATAAGGCTTAGCCAAGATTAGGAGATAGGATTAGGTTAGGGTCGTAGATATTTTGTGTGACAACTACTGACGACTACCTTTTGACAATCCTCCCCCCTGCTAAGCCCTTCTGGCACTTTGTAAAGACTTGCTATAAGGATTCAAGTCAAAATTGAAATTTTGTACATTGACATACAAAAAGACGAATAACTCAAAAGTTAGTCAAAAATAAAATAAATTTAAAAGCATCCCCTGCCAGTAGACCCCCCCGGGAATCTTACCCCACTACCGTTGTTCTTCAAAGCATTTGATTAATAACGTTTCGGCCTCCTAAGGGAGAAAGTAAGCCGAAGTTTTGTTTTTACTTTAATTTAAACTTTTGAGTTAATTTTGTAGTCCCCATATACAGGGTGACTCTTAGAATCAAGTGGAACTCCTATACGTCTATAGGGTGTTCTAAATTTCTTGCCCAAGATAAATTTATTGCCCACTAACCTTGTGTTGTATTTAATTCAGCCTTCTGCTGACAGACGTTCTGTGGTGGCTGCTATCTACAATTTCCCTTGGATAGCGGGGAAGGCTTTGGTGGGCCCACCTGCGTTCCCCCCGGACTGACAGTGAGATCAGTTTACGGGTTGGACGTTGTCTGAGAAGTCTTATAAATAGCTAGTAGTCGACTCGATAACGACTTGGCATCCCGTGAAAAAACATAGACATAAGTAATTGTAATATAAAAAAAATGACTTTCCGAACCCCTCAGTCGACGGCAACCGCGCACCAAAAGCCCCCGAGTGTGGATGAGCTCTTGGTGCTAGAACTGAACAGAGACAGGTCAGAGGAACAGACAGCGTTAACCCAGAGTCCCCCGCTGACTTCTAGCGAGTATATTGGGGACCCTGAGGAATTTATATTAGACCCGGAAGCGGCTTTTGGGTATCACAGGGAATCTGCTCCTAAATTCACACTTAATAAATATAATGGGAAGCTCAAATCGAGGCGGGGCTCCACATAGGGCAGCTAGAGCGTCACTCGGCCGAGCCGAGTCTACGCGGCCCCCTACTGGATCACCCCGAGCCGCACGTGACACACAGTACGCCTTGGCCGCTCACTGGAGCGGTTCTGAAGGCCAATGCGCCGCCACGGGCGACGCACGTGCGCGCGGACGTCAAGATCAACAATGATGTCGATGGAGTCACTATCAATTAACTTTAGCAGTTCGATGGGAATTTCATCAGGATCACTCGCTTTTCCAATTTTGGTCTGTTGAATGGCATGAATCATTTCTTCTTTAAGGATTTCTGGTCCTGTATTTTCTGCAAAATCAAGACTCAATTTCGGTCTAGTGTCGTAAAAAAGGGTTTTGATGTAATTGGTCTATTCTGTAAGTTGTTTGTTGACATCTGTTAAGAGTTTCCCTTCTCTATCTTTCAGTGCGGTGGATAATTTATGCCTTTTTAGACCTGTCATTTCTTTGATTTTCTTATGCATGTTGAAGCCATCATACTCCTCTATCTCCTCACAGTTTCTTTTTAACCACTCCTCTTTTGCATGTTTGATTTTAATTTTAATTTGGGAGTTTAGTTTAGCATATTCATTAATGTTGTCCTTGTTTTGTCTTCTTTCATCCATAAGTTTTAAAATTTCTTCATTCATCCATAATTGTTTTACTTCGCGCTTGTTTGGTATAGAGCTGAACCTGCCTTGTCCATAGTATTTTGAATGCAGTTCCATTTAAGATTAACATCTGTGTGATTAAAACTGGTTTGTGTTAAGCTTTTTAAATTTTTGTTAATTTCTTCTTTTGTTTCTTGTCGTACTACTGGGTCTTTTAGAGAAGAGACATTAATGGATTGTTTTGTAGTTTTAGGTTTTGTTTTCTTAAATTTTTGTTAAATTTTTGCTATTAGAGGATTATGATCAGAGTTGATATCTGCTCCAGGATAAGTTTTTACTGATTTAACAAAGTTCTTATATCGTTCTTTTATAAGGGTAAAATCGATTTGATTTCGTACTATACCTCTGATACCATCTGCTGGGGATTTCCACGTGTAGAGTCTTCTATTTGGAAGTTTAAAAAACGTGTTCGTAATTATCAAATGTTCGGTTTCATAAAATTCTACTAGCCGATCTCCCCGCTCGTTACGTTGTCCAATTCCAAATTTTCCTACGCAGTTTTCAACTTCGCCCTGTCCCACTTTGGCATTGAAGTCACAAAGTATGATTGTGAGCTCATGGTTTTTTGTTGTTTGGAGTGCTTCTCTAAGTTCTTCATAAAGCGTTTCAATTTCTTGATCACTCTTGTCTGCAGTAGGCGCATACACTTGTACAACATTAACTGCTGTTGGACTTGCTTGGAGCTTTAACATCAGAACTCTGTCAGAAAGAGGTGTGAGACGGATTACTGATTTGTCTATCATTCTGTCAACTATTATTGCTACGCCATATCTGTGATTTGGGTTATTATTTCAAGAGAAATACATTGTGCCGTTTTTTGTAGGGCATTTACCTGAGCCAGTCCACTGAACATCACTAACTCCAAGCATGTTGATTTTCAGCCTTTCCATATCTAAAACCAGGTTATCTAGTTTCCCTGATACAAATAGGCTTCTTAAGTTCCACGTAGCTACTTTCATGTCTAACTCGGAGATTCTTCGCACCCTCTGGCCATCTAAGGCCTGCCGGGGACTGAGGGCCTTTGTACAGATTTGCTTAGCCATGATTGATCTACTAGGAAAATTTCTATGAGGTGGTTTTCCATTGCCTTCCTCATCGCAGTATTAAAACCGTTACGACAATCCTTGCCACGCATCTAATTATATTATTGGCCACCGTTTTTTTCTATATCTAGCAATACGTCAACAAATTCCTTTTAGTATCACTACTGCCTAACGCTAGTTTTCTCGCCATATCTGGCTACCCTCACGAGGTTTAGCCTGCAGTTCGATGCAGTTTTCAGGGTGTGGCACCTGGAGCTATAAGTGAGAGCTGACGACCCTGTGAGGACCAATTGTTTAAAACCATCTCCAGTCTATGACTCTCGATGCGACCGTCTTAAACTAAGAGGTACTAAAACCCCAGCGAAGCCCATACACCCCAGTTTATTTATTTATATAAAATTCAGATCAGAGCAGTTCTCAGCTATTCACTTGAAACGTATACGAAAAATTTTAAGTCTAGTTCTTAATGTACATGCTGCATGTCAACACCCATCTGCAGGGTTTATTTTAAGTTATATAAAAAAATAGTAAATACAAAAGTTTTAGGGATTGTTCTGAACCGCCAGGAGTTCCTGTCAAATTAAACAAACGAAAATCGTAAAAAA
>JAEQML010039561.1:0-85264 GCA_016904865.1 Pissodes strobi | reverse complement strand
CGAAGTCAGGTCCATAGGCAACAAGCGGTAGGAGCGTATATGTGACAATATCATAAAATCCAGAAAATTAATCTACGATTCTCAAGAAAACTGACAGAAACTACATAATACACATCGCCATTGAACTATAAACTCACATCACAATCAAAAAACAAAATATACTTTCAAGGCACACGCTACTGATTCCTAGCTGCCGTAACTATTTATTTTTATTGTAACAAACGACGACAATGGCTTGATTGAGAGGTTGGACCCCCAAATGGCGGCGCGCGCGAGGATTTGCGCGTAGCCACGATACACATACATAACGGTATGCCGATTTCTAGCCACGTCATCTGGGAAAAAATATCTCCGCTTGACGCTGTCATAGTTTGAATATATAGTGAAGTTTAGTGAATTTTCAGATTTGTTTTTTGTTTATATATGTTATAGGATAGGATTATTTAAAATAAAAACTTATAATATAATTATGCCGACCTGTGCTGTGGCTACATGTAAAAACAATAATAGGACCACCAAAGGGAGTGACATTAAATATTTTCGGTTTCCAAAACATGACTTAGCAAAGCAGTGGATTTGTGCTTGTCGAAGTGAAGATAGAATTAACATAAAAGATGGTGAGTATCTTTAATTATTATTAAAGCTTTACATTATTACTTATTATTTTTATTACATATTTCCACGATTTACATGATTTTTTATGGCAGTGGTACACACTCTAAAGGGAGATTGTACGGCTACAAATGGATCCTGATTTCACGAACCGTTATTTATCACGGCGCCTGCACTCGGAACGGTTGGCCACCGTGACAACTTATTAGTGCTGAAACATACATTGCGTTTTAACGGGTCCTGTTTGGCTATATGAGGACAACCTATAATTTTAAATCAAACAACCTCCATATGAGGTCAAGACGCAGCGACAGGATGCAGTGGCAACATGTTGCTGCCAAATAGGATCCCTTAAAACGCTCCCGCTGAAACGCAATGTATGTTTCAGCACTAAAAATCACGGTTCACCCCGTTCGTATACTAAGGAATCTGTCGGCCTGTATAAAGAGAAAATCGCGACTGCGAATTGGCGAACTATGGCGGCGCGGCGTGGCCGTGGCGTTATACTTAATCGCTGCCGCTAATTCGACGACATTTCGAGTGCTGCTCTGCCTTAGTCCCGTTCTTCTTAGATATACCACGATCAAGTCACGGTTCACTATGTGCTGTCTGCTGTGTGTAAAAGCAGAGATTATTTATCTAAAGAAAATAAGTTTCAAGCTTTAATGTTTTTTTCCTTACACATTTTAGATACCTTTTGCATGTGTGGGGCATGTGCGGTGAAGTTGATTTTAATAAAGCTCAAATATTACAAAATAAATTTTTAAAAGTATTATTTAATTTTGATTGGCTTACTAGTTCTAACACAAATTATTCAGAATTAAATTTAAATAGACTAAGAGAAATCTTAGAAATAGAACAGTGCAAATTTGCTTATAAAATCATTAATAATCTACAAAAATGCAACATAAATATGATGTTTTACCATAATGTGCATGATTACCAAACGAGATCATAATGTTTATCAGGTTTCTACAAGAACTAATATAGGGTTGAAAAATCAAATTACGGATGCAATTTAAAAATTTAATAATTTACCTCATTGTATAAAAGATTTAAATAACTATAGGAGTTTTGTTAAAAAATTTAAAAAAATTAAAAATGCTAATTAGGTAATTATAAGCAACATTGCAGTGTATATATTTTTGTTATTCTCGGGGCCAGGGTTTACGAGCACTGATTAGAGAATTGTTAAAATTAGTTATAATGTCTGTCTCGATATTGTGTTAGAATAAACGATTTAAAAAAATGTTCCAACCCAAATAAATATAAGTCTAAAGTATTTAGTAATACAAAACATATTGCTTTATTTTTTATAAGATACAAAAAGTTTAACGTTATACAAATCTTCAAAAAAATGGCATGCAGAAACAAACGTTAGTTTAACATTTGTTCTTCACAGACTAAGTTAACTTTAATAAAAATTAACGTTTTTGTAACCTTTCACTTGCACGTATTTTAGGAATTAAACTAAAACAATTTGCACCAAAAATATACATAGGCTATTTTAACGTGGTTAAAACGGTCTTTTTTTAATAACATTTTAAAAAAACATTTTTTAATATTAAAATAAAAATTGTGTGTGCTTAAGACCACACGATAGAAGTGGAAACTTCAACAAGCAGGGTCATCATTTGTCAGAATTTCGATCCGAGCCTTCGTTGCAGAGATACTGGCGAAAAACGGGTTTTCCCCCAAAACCCCCCCCCCTTAAATTAGAGCACCGGTCCCCCTCGTTTGGTCTAAGGTGGCACCCCCCCCCCATGGGGCGCACCTACCATAAAAATTTGGACCCCGTACCTCTTCCCGTTCTTATGAAATTAATGATTGAAATTTTTCTTTCTCTCCCTTCCCTTGACCAAACGGGTGCAGGGTGCCGTTTTCGTCCAGGATCTTCTTTTTTTATCCCGGCTGCATCCCCTGAAAAATTCGGCCCTCTACCTATACGGGAACATGCCAGTAGAAGGAGCGTGACGCGTGACGTTACATATCCGAGCGTGACGGCTCGGTCTCATTCAATTCCCACAAAGAAAAAACGCAAATCGCGCTTAAAGAAGTTTTCACTTCAAAAAAAGAAAGTTATATATAGCTACTATTGTCACCCCCATGAATACACCACTGCGCACTGCTTGGTATTTTAGGTATTTAAAGTGACATTGCCCAGAAAAATCCAGTTATATACAGTATACCTACGGTCAGTAAGTTTCCCAATGTATGAAAATAACTTTAATATGTAGGTATTTAATGTAAACTTAAAAATGTAGAAGTAGGTATTTATGTTCTGTTATTCCTCTAGAAATAATTAAAAAATAAACAATTTAAGGTATAAAAATTTACAATATTAAATAGTAATTTAATATAGGTACTCCGTTGAGGTAATCCTAAAATTACTTAGTTCTCAAATGTTGAAATAATACTTAAATAACCATTTATACATTTCAATTATTTTCTAGAGTGTTACGTCACCTGGGAACGACGCTTTCGATTCTGCTATGTAAGTGTGTATGTTTGAAATACAATATCCGCAGTTTTGGGGGATTTTAAAGGACATTTTGGATAATAGGTACGTTCCTAATTATACGTGTACGTATGTTAACTAAAAGATAAAAGCATTTTCATTCCATATTTATATTACTAATTATAATTGATATAATATACATAGTTTTAATGTATATTATATCAATTATAATTAGTAATATAAATATGGAATGAAAATGCTTTTATTGCCGATTGTTTATCATGCCGTGCCAGTGGCACACAAGTGACAAGCAGAACGTCTAACTAATACACCACCGAGGCGGTGAAGGAATTTTGTTAGACCGTAAAGACATGGATAATTCCGATACATTCCGCCACTACGCATGCACGGCTTTCGCATCGAAAATTTGGTGGGAGCACTAGACGCTTGTCTTTCATTGGAGATGAGTTCGGGGAAATACCAAACCAAGCGAACCAACCAAACCGAACACTCTACTAGCCGCCGGCTAGTAGTGTTCGTTTCACGTATTAATGGTGATTATTATTGTTAATTTTGTGTTGTTTGCACATTTTATTGAAGTGAAACTTCAAATGCGCGCCGGGAGTAAAATTTCAAGGTCGCGACACGGCGGCGCGAGAGGGCACGAAAAAGAGTTACGTTTTATTGTGATATATTTGTTAGTTTAAAAGCAAAAAGTACGGGATTTGCTCTATTACCTTGTCAAGACATATGCGAAACTTTTACCAAGAATGTTTTTTTTTTGTTTAGGCGTTCCCATTTTGTTAATAATTGAGTGGTATATTTAAAAAACTACTTTTTAACCAAATCCGTTACGCCGTTACGATATGTATAAGATTTTATTTTGATATCTTTGTTAGTTTACAAGCAAAGAATATGGGATTTGCTCTATTACCTTGTCAAGACATAAGCGAAACTTTTATGAAGAATATTTTTTTTCGTTTAGGCCTTCCCTTTCTGTTAATTGAGTGGAATCAGGTGGCCAGCTTATAATTGGATATTTTCATATTTGTCTGACCGAAGTCAGGCCGTACAAGTGCAAGGTGACCACGGGATGACTCTTTCCGACTGGGTGAATGTCAGGACGGGTTTGCCTCAGGGCAGTGTTCTTGGTCCGGTCCTCTTTTTGTTATCTATTAACGATCTGCCTCTATTAGCAAATGACAACTACATCACTCTTTTCGCGGATGACACATCTGCTGTCATTAATGCAGATGACTATGAGACCCTTTGCGAGAAAGCAAACAGATGACTGAGCGATGTCTCTACATGGTGTGAGAAAAATGGACTTTGCCTAAATAGTGAAAAGACCAGTATTGTAGTGTTTACACCTCTGAGGGTCATCCAAGACAGAAGCCACCTGGATCGAGACCAAGTTGCAACTCTTATCCAGAGAGACTGTGTAAAATTTCTTGGTCTCTCTGTCGATCAACACCTCTCGTGGTATGATCATATTGACCACATATATAAGAAAATGTCCTCGAAAAATTTGGCTGTTCTGCAATTGCGTGACGTTGTTGACGCAAGCACTCTGAAGATCTTTTATCCCATCTTGTCATATGGACTGCTGGCATGGGGTAATTCCAGCAACATCTCTAGAGTCTTGGTTTGTCAAAAGAGGTTAATAAGAACTATGTATCGACTTCCCTTCGGGGAGTCTTCTACCTTCAAATCTAAAGGCTAGAAATGCGGACATGCTCTATGTTCCTGGAGCGCGGCTGACTCAGGTGAGGGACGGGCCTGAAATCACCTCCATTAAAATATACAATCAACTGCCGACTGTCATAAAGCATATTTCTTCTTTTCTTCGCTTTGGGAGCGAGCTGAAGGCCATGCTAGCTGAGAATCCGGTCTACTCACTGAGTGAGTTTTTTGAACATGAGAGGTGCTCATTCTTTTCTAGCCCTCTATATGTATTTTGTGTTTTTTTAGTGTTTCTATGCTCCTGTACTTTTAAATATACTTTTAACTTTAACTTTGTAAGTTTTTATTTTATATTTTGACAATTCTAAAACATGTTGACATGTCTACAGAAATATACGTAAATAAATAAATAAATAAATAAATAAATAAGTATATCTAAAAAAACTACTTTTTAACCAAATCCGTTACGATATGTATAAGCAGGCTAGGGCGTTTAAGTTTAAGAAGTTTTACTTCATTATAAATATGTCTGATAGTGATTCGAGTGCAAGTGAATCTATCCAACCAAAAAAATAAATAAATAAATAAATCTCAACATCGAGCTCAGGTAATTATTTTTTAATTTAAAATTAATGTGATGTAGTGTTAATATGTTTTCTTATTTCATTATAGCAATTCAAAAGCTCATGGATATTGATCTGAAAAAGATAATATATATTATACATACATAATATACATATTATTTTCTCCAAAATCCTGATTTTTTACGGTGCGTACGATAATTTTGTTTTAAATACGGTACTTATAACAAGACGTTGCCCCTACCGCACGAGTGGGCTTCAGAGTTGCGCGCGCATCACATTGTTGACAAAAATGTCTAATATTAAACTTCACGCATGGCCCTCCGCTCGCTTCGGGGGCGCAACCAACAGAAACTAACCAAAACTAACCCAAGGCATGCCCAAAATAAAGGGAAAAAAAGCGTGTGCACTATGTGCGCATATCTCAAGTGAAAGTTCTCCAACTTAAACGCCCTAGACTTATACATATCGTAATGGATTTGGTTAAAAAGTCGTTTTTTACATATACCGTTCAATTAACAAACAGGGAAGGCCTAAATGAAAAAAGAAATATTCTTCATAAAAGTTTCGCTTATATCTTGACAAGGTAATAAAGCAAATCCCATATTTTTCGCTTGTAAACTAAAAGATATCACAATAAAATCTTATACATATCGTAACGGATTTGGTTAAAAAGTAGTTTTTTTAAAATATACCACTCAATTAACAAAAAGGGAAAAAAATATTCTTCATAAAAGTTTCGCTTATGTCTTGACAAGGTAATAGAGCAAATCCCATATTTCTTGCATGTATACTAACAAAGATATCACAATAATGAATCTATAAGATATTCTCATAATTTTCGTTGCGCCAGCTCGTGTGTCACGGCCAGTCTTTGTTCCGCCAACTGAGCGCGGTCTTCCGTCGAGTGTCCATCAAATTTTACTCCCGGCGAGCGTTAAGAAGTTTCTTCAAAAACTTTTTACACATAATATAAAAAATAAAAAATAAACGTCTACCCACTGGAGTCGAACCACCCAGGTTGCCGTAATGCAGACTCAGCATCCAACCCTTCGATTAGGAACTCTTTCCTTGTCTAAGATCCAACCACTGAGCTACGGACCAGTTGACAGCAATTCGCTAGATTTTTTTTTATGGCAGTGGCACACACACTAAAGCGAGACCCTATGGCGCTCGACGAGCGGTGTGTGTGCGAAGATGTTGATTGACACGGCTCTTGAATATTTGTAAGTCGTAAGTAGTGGGAAACAGATGACCTGGGAGTGAGTTAGGTTGGGTTTGGGACAGTGATGCAGTGCGCCAGACAAAGGAGTTCTTGAAAAGCGATGTTCTAGGTGTTTCCAGTTGTACGACGAACTGGTGCGCTCTTGCCGTCTGTCGTGACTGTCTGACAGGAGCTGCCAGGGGCGGAATGAGGCGGACCAAATCCTGGGAACATCTGCCGTGAAAGTATCTGTAAAACAGAGATATCTCGGCTACATGTCTGCGGTGTTCCAGACTATCTAGATTCCGGGTCGCCGACGAGAAGCACCGCTCTCTTCTGAATGGAATCCAGCAGCTTTAGGGTGTGCTTTGGTGCGGCCCCCCAGATATGTGAGCAATATTCTAAGCACGGTCTTTTTTGCGCTTTGTAGAGCAAGAGCAACTGCTGCAGTGTATAGAGTTTTTTGTTGCGAAATAGCGCACCAAGCTTCTGGGAGGCTGATTTTGGATTTTAGCAACGTGGTCATGCCAGGACATATTGCTGTTCAACATACCCAGCAGTCCGATTGATGAGGATGAAGGAATGGTCGACCCTGCCATAACGATGTCAGGGCCCGCTGTATTGGCCCTCTTCGTAAACGTGGCTGCTTGGGTCTTTGCTGCATTGAACTGGACCAAATTTCGGTCGCCCCAAGTTTGAACTTTCTCCAGGTCTTGATTAATTGCTGTAATCTGCTCCTGTCTGCGATGATGAGTCTCAGCCGCTGGTAAGGGTTTTTCTGATCCAAAGTGGGAGACAAGGGTACTGTCATCTGCAAAACTGTAAACAGGATTATTTGTTTCGGTCAGCAGGTCATTAATATAGATTAGGAACAGAGTTGGTGAAAGTATTGCGCCCTGAGGCACGCCCGCGTTGATGGTGAATGTGTCGAATCGACTGCAACGTGCAGATATCGGCTCTTAAGAAAACTGGCAATCCAGCTGCAGAGAGAGGCTGGCAGTCCGAAGGACGGTAGTTTGTTAAGCAGTCCGTCATGCCAAACTCTGTCGAATGCCTTTGAAATATTCAACGCAATCGCTCGAGACTCTCCGTAGTTCTCAATTGTCCTACTCCATATATGAGTGACATAGACCAATATATCTCCTGTCGATCTCTCTTTGCGAAAGCCGTATTCGATTGGTTATCGCTGATTATTTTGTTGTTCTCGAGGTACTTGAGTAGTTGCTGATTGACTACACGTTCCATGACTTTGGAGATTATTGGAAGCAAGGCAATTGGACGATAGTTTGAGGGCGTGGTTTTCTTGCCTTTTTTTGGAACAGGTTGCACTTGAGCGACTTTCTAAGAAGATGGGTAAATTCCTTTTCCGTAAGTCAGGGAAAAAATCCTGGAAAAAACGGGTGTTAATTCGTTGGCGCAGTTCTTTAACACGATGGCAGGTATTCCGTTCGGTCCTGATGTCTTTTGCGTATCTAGATTTTTAAGGATTTTACGAATATCACGGTGATGAAATTTGACTTCTGCCATGGTAGTGTTGATGTTCGATATGGTGGGGAGAGTCTTGCCTTGGGGGACGTCTAAGGTAGAGTGCGAACAAAACATTTTGGCGAGCATGTTTGCTTTTTCCTTGACAGTAGTGGCCGTGATGCCACGTTCGTCTGTCAAAGGTGGGAGAGACGTTTCTGTAAAGTTGTTACTTACTGCCTTTGCTACCGACCAGAAATTCCTGGAGCCACTGGAGCATTGCAAAAGTTTATTCCTGATCCTTTGATTGTGTTGGTCCTTAGTTTCGTCGATAACACGCTTGCATTCGTTTCTCGCTTCGACAAAATAATTGCGATTTTCAGCGGTCTGATTTTGCTGCCAGTACTTGTAGGCTTGCTGTTTCCTACCCACAGCTCTTTCGCATCTTCTGTCGAACCAGGGCTTTCCTTTTGATGGTAACTTGATAGAATTTGGGATGTATGCTTCCATTCCTGGGGAGATTACTTGCGTGATCTTTTCGCAGCAGACTGATGGGTCGTCAGCGCCAAAGCAGACGTCGAGCAAAGGAAAATCTAGGTAGAACCCGAGTATAACAAACTAACGTTATACTCTGGTAGAACTCCCTTAGATCGTCCCAGTTTGCAGAATTGTAATGCCAGATTTTGCGAGGCAATGGTGGATCCTTCTGTATGAGTGGCAATTCACAAACCGTTGTAATAAGTTTGTGGTCGGAAGTACCTAATGGCGGACCAACTGTAACTGTGTACTGGTCAGGATTGGTGGTTAGAAAAAGATCCAGGTGGGCGGCGAATTCGCCCCTCTCTGAGATTCGAGTTGGTTCGTCTACAATTTGAGTAAGCCCGCAGCTGATGGCGAATGCTTCAGCCTCTCTATCTTCGTTGTCGGTCTTGTTCTGATGTTTGAGCCAGTTGGTGTTGTGGTCTCCCAGAACGATTATTTCAGAACTGGGGTGATCAACCTTTATCGAGTCAAAAGTGATAGCCAGTATTGAAAAAAAGCTTTGGTAGGCTCTATCGCTCGGTGTCAAAAATGTTATGCGCGCGCAACTCTGATGCGGCACGGGCAACGTCTTCGGGAAAGCCACAAACGATATAATGTGCAATTGTCCAAATCTCCGAACGGTGCTTCGGAAGCGGGCGTGGCCATATTACGCATGCGTAGTTATTGCCGACACAATCGTCCAAATAGAAAGAGAGGCTTAGACAAGAATGGATAGAAAGTATGCGATTTACGTAGGGAAAATCAACCGATGCAGTAGGAACCGTGCAACGTTGCCAATGTGTAATAATTTTCTTCGGTATGTTCCATATTAAAAGAACCAAATGTTATTAATAAATTGTACTTTGTACCTGCTTAAAGTAAGTTTACATCATCGTTTAAATGGCCACAAATATGACAAAACAAAACAGCACTTACAAAGCATGAAGATCAAACTGCACACAAGTTCAATTATCAGACTGAATTTCATCAACAATAAGCGAAATTTCGGGAAATGTTTTACATAAAACAAAATAATAAAGTGGTTAGAATTGGGAGAGATCTGAATATACCGAAAAATGTTAAACTGGATAAGGGTGACTGTCTTAATGTAATTAAAACATCAATATATAAAAAGTTTGATAATAAATGGAAAAAGAGCCCTGAACAGCTGTCAATTAAACATTATTCTCAAATAAGTGAATCCTTCCCTTTTTCCAAATGGTTTTCGAAATTTCCGTATTAGGTTGTGTTGTACAATGACCATTTTTAATAATTTTTTATATGTCAGGAAAAATCGTCGATGAGGTATGTACTGGTCTAATATTATATTTTTTTATGAGTTTGATCCAAACTTCATCAGTTATTACGAATAATCTTGGTAAATTTGATTTTGCTTTGAGTACAGTTACAAGAATTGTGTCTGTTTTGTATTCAATATCATCAATAGACATGTTGGTTAGGCTACAAGTACCACAGTAACCCATTATTAAAGCAATCTTGAAAAGTAAATCATTGTAAAAATAAAAACTATGCAAATTTAATAAACCCACCTTTATTGCAAGATACCTACTTCTCATATAATGCTTCATTAATAAATCGTATGTCATTAAATTGTAAGATTCTCAATTTTTTGGGTTCATAGCCTTCCGATAATCCTTTCAATAATATAATAAGTTTATTAAATTTCGATATATCGGTGTTTTGGTCAATATTTAGCATCGGTCGTAGTATTGAATAACTTCTCCAAATTGTCGAACTTTACCCATTATCTCAAAATAAGCAATCATCACATTTTCAGTGACAATTTCAACATTGTTCTGGGAACACCAATTTAAAAAAAATTTGACTTCTGAGGTAGTAGTTTGTCTGTAGTACTTAATGCTATTTCTCGTAATTCAGGTGGAGTACATTTAACACTTTTAAATGAAAAAACTTCAAATGCAATGATTATAAAATTTAACACGAAAACAATTGCAATTGTTTTTGAATGTCACTGACATGCTATCATTCCTTACTTTGATGCAATGGGTAAAATTAAAAAAGAGTTCAATAATTTGCAGAATATCGATTTATCAAAAATTTAATAATCCGCAACATATATCGCAAGGCTATGAATCTAAAAAACCAAAAATCTCACAATTCGATGATATAAAATGGTTTATTAATAAAGCTATGTTGTATGTTACAATAAAATTTGTGTTTCTACAATACCTAATTTTCTTATTCTAGATTGCTCTACTAATCGGTTATTGTCGTCATAGACATGAAAAGCTAACCAACATGTCAATTCATTGATGACATTGAGTATAAAAGCATTCAAATTCTTGTAATGATACTTACAAAAGCAGACCTAACATAATTACTAACAAATCAAGTCTGGATCAATTTTATCAAAAAAATATACAGTAGGCTCCAGTTACAACTTACCTTTATGGGACCAAAAATTTTGTACATACAGCTTAGAGTACATTACAAAGAAGACAAAATTTAATATGATTTGATTTAGAAATGTGTTGTAACATATGTACACACATTTAACCAAGTCTGCCAGTCACATATTATAACTTCTATAACAATAGAACGACATATATAACTCATCGACAATAAGTTATTCTAACATATAAAGGTGGTCATTGTATAAGTATAATTCAATTCAATTCAAAATATGCTTTATTGTCTAAAGAAAATTTTCTCACAGGCACCTACATACTTATTGAAATCAGCAAAATGAGCCCGACACGAAAGGCCATAGTTGTGGTTGAGATTCTAAAATTGCCAAATTTTTAACATCCATTCATTTTGTATGCAGTTATCCATATCGCATTTGGTCAGGGTTGCCAACAGGTTAACAGAAAATTCCTGGCAAAAACTTTTTCTATTCCTGGCAATTCCTGGCAAACATCAAATATTTAAAACATTTTAACTGATATTAAAAAATAACCCTTGAATAATACCAGATTAGGCTCTGCGTTAGCATTAGTCGGTCTCTTTGATGTTGATGGTGCCATTTTTATTTATCCATAGATAAAAGATATAATTTTTTTTTATCCATATCTGGTTCACAAAATATTATTTTGTGATCTGGTTTCTGTCACCATAGATAAGGGTCATAGGGGTCTGTCACTTCCACTATCGCTATAAATTCTTTTAAAACATAAATTTTATATTCTGTGAAACGGACACAAATATCTAAACAAGACAAGGACAAGAACAATATTGCCATATTCCGACACTTCGGTTTAATAAGCCATCTGACCATCTTTCTTGTTTGATTCATTTCGCTTGAGCTTGAGCAAATAAAGGATGGCCACAAACATCTATCCTATAACTTACAGTTGCTTTATACAAAACTGATCTCATCTCACTTGCTCAGTTCGCAGTTGGAGCGGTAGTTGCGGTTAAAACAATCGAATAGACCCATAGACATATAAAAGGGGATGCCTATGAAAAGAACCATAATGAAGGTAGTAATGTAGGCGACAAATCGATATCTTTCTGTAGGGAAGATTGCACGTTGTTTTAGTTATAAATCGATTACCATTTTATAATAAATAATTTGAAAAATGATATATATTTAGAATATTTGTCGTTCCTGACAAATTCCTGGCAGTAAATCATTCCTGGCATAATTACTGGCAAGACATATAATTCCATAAAATTCCTGGCAAAACCAGGAATTGCTGGCAAATTGGCAACCCTGCATTTGGTTAACCTTAGTGGATATCTAATCAGTTCATCAAAAGGCATTGAGATTGTAAATATTGGGATGTGACCAAGGACTACATAGGACTTCATTAAAAGATCTCTAGTGGTGTCTAAGAGAATACTAAAAAAAGATATATTACACATCAATGCAGCTGCAAATTATAATTTTTGTAAGTCCTGAATAATTGTAAATTGTAAGTTTGCAAACAGAGTTTAAATATTAAATAAAATTGATTGTTTATTTGTGTTCCTGTTACAATGTTTAAAACCTAAATAATAAAATAAAATATGGTTTGACATTGACACTTTTGACACTCAAGTTATTTGCTCGCAAAAATTAATGTTTTACAAGCATGACGTACACTTCCGGTCCTGCCGTTGAGGGACGAACACGTTGGAAACGGATTACATAATTCAGCACGGGTAGTGGAAGTTTTTTGCTTAGAAAACGTGTTCTAATCCTTCAGGGGGAGTCCGGATAGTCGTGCCGACGAGAAGGTGTAAGGGGTGGGACGCGTAGTGGAGGGTGATTCCTACTAGGGCTCCAGGGCATATCTCGGCGCGTGGTAGCGTGGCCTGAAGGCGGTCGGGGGTATTTCCTGCGGGGATTTGGACTTTGGAGTCTCTGACAGAAAGTGGTTATACCTGCAGTGCGCGAAACCTCCTTATATCAGTGCTCAGTCGTGCCTCAATATATCATTGTGTCTATAAAGTTTAAACATTTGTGTAAAAGTCTGGAATCATCAGGGGCATATGCTCGTCATACTGATGGTTCCTTCAAATATGCCCCTCACACTGGAATAACGTGTAACTTATGCAAGAGGGTCGCCTTGCCTCTAATTAAGCGTCGGAAGAGGGGTGCGCTGACAAATTGCCCGAGAGGGCAGAAGTCACCTTCTTTTGTCTTTAGACAAAAGGTCATCAAACAAACAAACAAACAACAAGCATGACGTAATGACATTTCTCGTAACCTACAATTTGGCCTTGTTTTTTATAGTAATTGTAGGAGTAACCGTTATTTACTGTTTGTAAGTGAAATTAATAACAGCGAAATTTTATTTATCTTAAGATAAAAGCGTCAAGATCGTTTTGATGTAAGTTTAAAAAAAAGCGATTTTGTTTACCAGCACAGCAAATTATTTCTATATATGAAAGAGAACATCATTGTCGGGGTGTATATTGTGAAGAATAGATGAATAAATACTTAAATGAGGACTCCTTTTTGCTTTTCCGAATATGCAAAGCCAAAATCACCAAAAATAAACATAAACAAACAATTAATTAAACTGTCATTTGTGTCGTATCCCCAGTATTATAAGATCCTTTACACAAAAAGTGCACTATATAAAAATCGGCCTTTCCCATTGGTCGATCCGCATGGCCCTCCGCTCGCTTCGCTCGCTACGGGGGCTCAAGAAACCAGGTGCTAACCCAATCTAACCCAAGACATTCCCAAAATCAAGAAAAAGAGCTGTTAAGAAACATAATCTTTAAAAAATAATAAAAAAAGCAACGGGATTCGAACCCGCGTTTTCCAGGTGAGACCCAACGATCTAGACCTCTACACCACGAGACCTCTTGACAGATATCGTTTGCATCACGCAGACATATCGTAATACGAGATGGATCGACCAATAGGAGAGGTCGATTTTTACATAGTGCACTATTTGTGTAAATGATCTAAATGCGTCTCCCCACTTCCAATCGCTGACAAATTTTCTGGCGTCCTCTTGAGGCCGCGAGATTCCGCTTAAAGCGTCTCTAAGCGTGACGTCATGACTTATTCGCAAAAATGCACCGCTGTAAGCTGCTTTTCGCGTCTATTCGCGAAAATCATTGATTTGTATAGGCGTGGATAAGCAATAAATAGACCAAACATGGCAAATTTACGACCGCGAAATGTAAACAAAGACACTTCAATTTGGACTTGCGCATTAGAAAATTAGTAGGAGCTAGCTGTTGCACGGTGAAGGTAAATAGGCAGGCCCGGACTTCGAAAGTGATTATTTCACCAAATATTCGGTAGAGGAGTCTTGTACATTGGGAAATGGGCCCCAGTTAGCATAGTGAAACAAACAATAAGGTATAAATAAGTAATACTTATAATAATTAGACTTACTTGAAATAGGAGATGCCGGGTATTTTGCCTCGAATCGAACTCGAATTATTAACTCAAAACGCCGCGCCGTCAAAACGAAAACACGTCAAAGACAAAAGCCAAGTTCGATCCTGACCGACGCCTGCTGAGACGGCAAGTGTTTTAGTGCGCATGACAAAACGGTATCACCTTTGTTTACGTTTTTCCATTTTGCGCGGATTTTGTCATGCGCAGAAACCTGTTTTTTCGCCCATAGGTTGCCACTTTTGAGTAGTGCGACAGGCGGCTATTGCTTATCCACTCCTATACAAATCAATGGCGAAAATTTGGCTTTGATATTTGAGGCATTCATAAGCCGCGTTCGTTTTTGTCATCTTTTTCCTCGATTTGCTCTGCAAATTTGACAGTCACGAGTTCTGTGTATTTAAAAGGAAAATCCAAGTCACGTGCCTGTCAAAATGTTAGAGCAAATCGAGAAAAAAGATGACTGAAATGAACGCGGCTTTTGTATCATGATTTGAATTGGCAATGTCACCACGTTAAAAATAGAAAATCCCTAACTCGGTTTTTTAACTTTTTAGTTTTTATTTTGTAAATAAACTAAAAATTTGGCCTAAATAGAAAAAATAGTATAAAATCCACGTTTCATAAGGCTAATAGTCACACTCTTTCATTGAAAAACTCGTCGCTTCGCTCCTCGTTTTGCAAACTTGAACTCGTGTGGTGCGACAATTACTGGCCTTATGAAACTTGTACTTTAACTCGCGGTTCGCGGTGCCCTCTTCAACAGTATAATATTATAATCGTTTAATGATAATTATTAAGACACTAGTAACTGGTATAAGTACAGTTAGACACAAGCCGTAGGTGAGTGAACTAATGAATCGAGTGTTTTAATGTCAATTAAAATGTGAATTGTATATGCATACACTATTTTTTGTACGACAGTCAATAGTCATAAACATTAATGACGACCCAATGTTCCTGTAACCATAATGGCAATAAAGATTTTGAATTTGAATAATAATTAAAAATAAGCATGGCATCACTGGCGGATGCTGTGACAATATCATTTCATTCCAAGCGTGCGCGCGCACCTGCGCCATGTCTTCGTGATGCAACCAATCGTTTGTATGTGCCCTGGTGGTCTAGGGGTTTGCATGATTAGCCTTCACTTCGGCGACTCGAGTTCAAACCCCGTCGGTGTTTAAATTTTTTTTTTAAGGTTATATTTCTAAACTGTTTTTTTCTTGTTTTTGGGTATGTCTTGGGTTAGCACCTGGTTAGTTTCCTTTTCTGCCCCTGCCAAATTTATCTACCTTCTGTCTTCTGCCTTCTGTCTTATTTTATACATAAAACAATTGTCCAGCAATCAGGCAAATAAATCTGTTAAGTGTTAAGTCTATTATTGTTTTAATAATAATATTGCAATGTAACACCCCTTTTAATAGTACGGTTACGGTCGGACAACCCCATAGCACCGAGCATTAACAAGAGACTAGAAAGGTACACTCACCTCTCAGTCGCCATTTGACGTAGGGCTTACAAAGGCGAAACGGGGTGAAACGAGGCCTTAGCGGTTAACCAGCATTTCACCACGTTCCGGGACGGGGCAAGGAAGGGAATGCTGGGGGCGGGGCTTCGAGTGAAGCTTCTAATCTATCGTTAATGCCCATAGTAGGTCTACTTAAGATCACCTGACTTGACCGGCTGACCTTGGACTTTGCTACGCGGCTGCGCATCTGCCGTTCCCGTTTCGTTGCAGTTCTTGCGCTCGCTTGATTCGTGATTTTACATTCATAGTTCCTACCTTTGTCTAATTTGTCTTTGTAACCTAGCTAGGTACACTTTATGAAGAAGTAACCATTTTACGGTCTACCAACAATAGTTTGTAGAATAATACATGAACAAATGCATGCGACACGGCTATACCACGGATGTGCTACGATGTCGGGAAAATATGGTGGTGTCCAAAAAATATTAAGAGAAACATATAAGAAGGGTATATATTTTCACTGCGCCTCCCACAAACTAAATCAGAAACTTTTTTGGTAACGACGTAAATAATGTTCCTGAGATCCGCAACTGCATTGGAACTCTCAATGATACTATTAACTTTTTTAGAGATCAGTTTCGTGGCGAAAATGTTCACTACAAATCCCATTGTTATGTGAAACAAGGTGGTCACAGAAATATAAAAACATCTCACTATTCTATAAGGATTTTGTTGAAATTGTTAAAGGTTTAGAACAGTTTTCTCAAGAAGGAATTTCCAGGACAAGAACAGCGGCTTTTCAACTGTTATCTGCACTTAGGCAAACTTTATTCGTATTGTCCTTATGTATTATAAACAAGTACAACTCCTTGTTGGAACCAGTCGCCAACATATTGCAGTCTAAACCCCTGGACGTAATTAAGTGCGCAGAGCACATTAAAACAATAAACAAAATCACTGCAGTTGTAGAATATAGGCGTTCTGCCGAGGAAGGCAGTGAGGATGAGGAACTCTTAAAGTCGGTCAATGAAACAGATATTTACTTGTTCCACGGACCACAGGGCGCCAAGTCTATAGGGCTAATCATCCAGCTGCTTCATTAAGCGAGTATTTATGCCGCTCGCTATATGTGCCCTATCTGGACTCGTTATTAGCCTCATTAGCATTTAAAGATCCTTTACACAAATAGTGGACTATGTAAAAATCGACCTCTCCTATTGGTCGATCCATCTCGTATTACGATATGTCTGCGTGATGCAATCGATTTCTGTCAAGAGCTCTCGTGGTGTAGAGGTTTATACAGCTGGGTCTCACCTGGACGGCCGAGGTTCGAACCCTGTTGCTATTTTTTATTTTTTTCTTTAAGATTATGTTTCTAAACGGGCTTTTTCTTGATTTTGGGTATGTCATGGGTTAATTTGGGTTAGCACCTGGTTAGTTTCCTTTTCTTGAGCCCCCGTAGCGAGCGAAGCGAGCGGAGGGCCATGCGGATCGACCAATAGGAAAGGCCGATTTTTATATAGTGCACTATTTGTGTAAAGGATCTTATAATGCGCCTCATTAGAAGTTAGGTTTAGCCAAGACCAATCGCCGGCTCAGATAACAAAAAAATCACATGGAAGATGTCTCTAAATTTTATGAATTGGAAGGTATTGTGCCAGAAGCTGATCTTTGGCGGATTTTTTGGATAAACAAACAGAATTTGAATCCCGAAACTTTGGAAATAACAGATTCGATTCACCACGCAGAAAATTTTTATCCAAAGGTTTAAAATAACCCTACATATTCTATTAGCAATGCCTTACTTTACAGCTACCATTGAAAGATCTTTTAGTACTCTCAGACGGGTAAAAACCTGGCTGAGAACAATGACTGGAGATAGGCTAAATGGTCTTTGCATGCTCAGTGTATAAAAAAAATTAGTAACTCGTTTGGGTGATTTTTTAACAGAAGACACTTTAAGTCGCGCTCGTGTTGCAGAAGACCTACGAAGATTGCTTTTCAAATAAATAGTTAAAGTATTACTTAAATACCTACTATAGCTACAGACTATAATATAGGGTGGTAGATGTGGCCCATCCGCATAGGCCGGTGAAATACCACCACATTGACTTAGGTGGCGTGAAATGACCTATGGTTCATGTTTCGTCACAATGCCTTTCTGATCCGGTTTCCAGGGTGGAAAAGAAAAGAAAAAATATTGCATGATGGCTCTTCCTAGATCAAAATGCTCCGGAGGTAAAAAAGCTTCCCATTCAGAACAAGACGTTGCCCGTATCGCATCAGAGGGGCTTCGAGTTGCGCGCGCATCACATTGTCGACAAAAATGTCTAATATTACATCTCACGCATGTCCATCCGCTCGCTTCGTTCGCCACGGGGGCGCAATCAATGGAAACTTACTAAAATTAACCCAAGGCACCCCCAAAATAAAGAAAAAACTTTTTACTCATATTAAAAATCAAAAAAACATGTCTTGCCACTGGAATCGAACCCGGGCTGCCGTATTGCAGACACTGAGATAATTCGCTATACCTTATAGATGTGGTGTTGGTCAACAATGTAATGCGCGCGCAACTTTGAAGCTCTCTGATGCGATACGGGCAGCGATATTTCAGTTCATAGTGCACTTGTGAATGCATGCGATTTAAATACATGTAATTGGTAAATATATGGCCCTCCGCTCGCTCCGGAGCTCAAGGAAAGGAAACTAACCAACTGCTAACCCAAGCCATACACAACAAAAACCCAAAAATCAAGAAAAAAACTGTTTACGTGAAACCAAAACCGACGGAATTTGAACCCGGGTCACCGAAGTGAAGGCCAACCATGCAGACCCCTAGATCATCTGCTGACTTAAAAACAACTGGTTTCATCGCGCAGACATGCGTCACCTCACGTAGCTAGCCAATCACGCGCCTCTCATTCACAAGTGCAATATGAACCGAAATCTCTCGTACGGGCAACGTCTTCTCCATTCTGATCTCCGGGTGAAGGCTGACCTGGGAGGGCCATCAGGCCAGAACGTCGCCATGATAGAAAATAGACTCCGATTGGACATCTGTAACATAAAAGGCATCAACACAAATATTACCTCGGTCCACCAGCACCTAACATCAAATAAGCCTCATATTTTAGCTCTATCAGAAACAAAAGTGAAATCGTGCACTACACATGTTCACTTGAATATACCCGGATATGACTGGATTAGCTGTTTTTATACGAGACGATTTATGTTGTCAACGCAAAGAAACATACGAACCTAAGGACTTCGATGTCATGTGATTTAAATTAATCACAGATCGAGCACCCTAATTCTAATTCATTTGTTGCTTGTATAGACCACCTAGTGAACATCAATATAAACGGCTTTTCTCAACTCTTGGCAATCAAATCGATTTTCTGCAGATCCACTATCCAACGGCAGATAATGTCATAGTAAAAGACTGCAACGTACATAACATCGACTGGTTGAAACACTTCAATAAAGACGCCGATGAAGGATGAGAAGCCGAGTCTTTTGCTATAAGTCACGGACTTACTCAGCTGGTTGACAAGCCTACCAAGATCCCTGAGCATCAAAAAGTCTTTGCTAACCACCTGGATCTATTCAATCTTGCTACCTACACCGCAAATGTCCAACCTCCGTTGGGCTCAGCCGACCATAATCTTATCTCCGCAACCTGTGAACTTGGTGTCAAGATACAGGCGTCACAGGCACCCCGAAAGGTTTGGCATTACAAATTTGCAAAGTGGCGTGATGTTCACGAGTTTTATTTTCCTTTTCCTTGGAAAGATGTTTGCTGTAGGAACCAAAACACCCCTGAATCTGCTGAGATCTCAAGTCATCCTAGCTGGTATGGATCCTTTCGTCCCCTCTTCTATGAAACGTATCTCAAACAGTAAACCATGGCTTGGAAAAAACTGCTCAAGAGCGGTTAATGTTAAAAATGCCGCAAATATTACAGTGATCCGTCAGACGAAATTCGAAATATTATACTCATCACGACTAGAAACCATTGATTTGTATAGGAGTGGATAAGCAATAGCCGCCTGTCGCACTATTCAAAAGTGGCAACCTGTGGGCGAAAAAACAGGTTTCTGCGCATGACAAAATCGACGCAAAATGGAAAAACGTAAACGAAGAAGATACCGTTTTGTCATGCGCACTAAAACACTTGCCGTCTCAGCAGGCGTCGGCCAGGATCGAACTTGGCTTTTGTCTTTGACGTGTTTTCGTTTTGACGGCGCGGCGTTTTGAGTTAATAATTCGAGTTTTTACTTTTTTTTACTTTCTTTGGACCTAGTGTCTGTAGTTGCTTAATTAGTTTTAGTTTAGTGGTTCACGTTTGTGGTTTGTGCGTACCCTATTTTGATTTTCGTTTAAATTGAACAATACGCACATAAACAATGGGCGACGCTACCAAAATAGGATCCCGAAAGTGTATGGTTGTGTTTTTTAGTAGTAGTGGCAAAATACCCAGGATTTCCTATTTCAAGTAAGTCTAATTATTATAAGTATTACTTATTTATACCTTATTGTTTGTTTCACTATGTTAACTGGGGCCCATTTCACAATCGGCAAGACTCCTCTACCGAATATTTGGTGAAATAATCACTTTCGAAGGCCGGGCCTGCCTATTTACCTTCACGGTGCAACAACTAGCTCCTACTAATTTTCTAATGCGCAAGTCCAAATAGAAATATCTTTGTTTACATTTCGCGGTCGTAAATTTGCCATGTTTGGCATATTTATTGCTTATCCACTCCTATACAAATCAATGCTAGAAACCATTGTAAGCGGACCATTGACGAGAGCAAGGAGGGATATAACGAGCAGGATCAAGAACAAGCTTCTCAACTGGTTAGCTGTCAAAGCGGTCAATCAGGGTGTCTCAAAGACGTCAATTCCACCACTGACCAAAGATGATAGCTTAATAGTGGAAATTGCCAATGAAACAGCGAACATTAAGGAAAGACTGTCCCAACTATACCGAGAGTGAATTCCTAAATGCCAGGTCTGGTATTACGCCAACGCGAAGTGAAACGAGTACTCAAAAGCTCAGACACTAACAAAGCCACAAGACCGGATGGTGTTCCAGCGATAGTGCTTAAAAAATGTGCATAGCTCCACTATGCAGGCTTTTCTCCCTATCATAGAGAACTGCATGCCTTCCTTTTAGCTAGAAATACGCTAAGTGCAACCAATCCCGAAGAAAGGTAAAAACACGATTCCAAATAATTACCGTCGATATGCCTTGATTTTCCATCATGTCCAAAGTCATGGAGAAACTGATCAACGAACAGCTCTTAAAATATCTCGAATCGGCAGGTATCATAAGCGATCGGCAGTATGAGGTTCCGCAAGCACAGATCAACGAGAGATCTCCTGACTTAAGTGTGGACCAGAGTTCTCGCGAGCACTTCGAGCTAGCCGTAGCACGGCCCCTAATGAGCACAATGAAACGCTGACTATTATTTCATTTCACGCATGACCCACCGCTCGCTACGTAAGAAAAAACTTTTTACAAACCGAACTTTAAAATCTTTTTTATTTTAAATCGACGGCATTCGAACCCCGGGCCGCCGTATCGCAGGCCCACCATTTAAACACTGAACCACCACAGCGCTTGCAGACAGTTTATTGCACCACAAAGCCATGGGTAAACTGAACGTTCATTAGGTGCCGTGCTATGACTATCTCTAAATATTCGTAGTACCAATGCTGTCAATTTACTTAACAATCCGTCTCACTCTCATGCCACATCCTATCAAATGCCTCGGATATGTCGAGAGCCACTGGACATACCGTGTTATGTGAGCCACTGCACGAGATTCGCCGTAGCTCTCGAGTCTCGACATCGGACATATCCTCATATCCAAAGCATTTGATAGGGTGTGGCATGACGCCCATGACGGATTGCTAAACAAATTGGACTACCACCAGCACTGCTTCTATGGATTTCCAATTTCTTATAAGAGATCGAAGCATCCAATATCCAAGTTGGTATTGATGGACATCTCTCGAAGGACCTTAAAATCTATGCCGGAGTTCCTCAACGGTTTATATTATATCCCACACTGTTCCTGCTCTATATCAACAAACTCTTTGACAGCACAAACCAAACAATTATATTTACAGTTTTGCAGACGACAGCACTCTTATATCCTCATTCATGTCGCGGAGTCCAATGATCGCTCCTCGTTCCCAACGCGAGCGAGAAAATCAGATTGCTGCCATCAATGAAGATATGAACGCCATCGTGGAATGGAATGAGGCGAATATTGTCCACTTTAACGCAGGAAAGACTCAAGCGGCTGTCTTCTCAAAAAAGCAAACACCGCAGGACCTGACTTATCAATGACAGGACAAATCCTGACTTGGGTCTCATCCATAAGCTTGCATCAACGTAGAAAACAACATGTCTTGGCGTAATCACGTCACCAAAATCGCCAAGGCAGCAGCACAAAAGCTAGGAGCACTCTATAGAGCAAAATAGTTGTACACCTCATCACCTCTTACTGCTCTCTATGAGGCCCAGATAAGACCATCTCTAAAACACTGTTCCCATGTGTGGAGCTCGGCACCCAAACACTTGCTCAAGATATTGGACTACAAAAGAGGAGAGCAGTCCGTCTTGTGGATAACACAAAGTTGATTGTCCAACGTCCATCATTTATTTCCCCCTTAATATTTATCTATGTCCATCATCTTCTCCGCACACACACCGCTCGTTGAGTGGCATAGGATTTTCCTTTTGTATGCCGAACATAAAAAAAATGTGTCATCAAAATATAAGAGTAGCGAAATTGTCGAAACAGTACCCATTATATACGAGTTAATATAACGAATATGAAACAATTTATTCACAACAACCTTGAGAATGTCGTGCTCTACATATGTATGTTGTCCCTTTTCTATTAAACGAAATATCTAATAAAAAAATAAGATGTAATTTTATTTCATTTTAAGGGAACTGTACTGTACATTTTAATTTTTAAACATGTCGGACATTTTGCGCTGAGTATATTGAAAACTAGATTATTATTTGTCTATTTCAACCACAGAATAGCCAAGAGTACAAATGTTAATCAAGGTACGTTAATATCCCAGCATAAAGACCAACTTATACTCGGTCAGCTCATAGATAATATATATATAAAAAAAAGGTCAGATCTGACTCTGTTAATAATCTGATAGACAAAACTACACAACTAGGGATAAACCAAGAATCGTACGATTCTTGGGCCCTTGGGGATAATCTGCAAAAAATATGTGGCAACAGCGCGCGATAGTTTTGTTTGTTTTTGTTTGGATTTGTAGTTTGTAGGAGGTAGGAGGTTACTTTTATTTAACGCTTGAGACGATATTTTATTAAATTATTATACGCTTTGTGCTATCGCCTTTTACAGAAAATATTAGTGTTCGATATAAAGTGATTAGTTAAAAATTATGTGTTTTAGCAATATTTTAGGTGTAGATGGATCCAAGAAGACCTGTGGATATGTTTTCACATGATGGATTCATCTTTACAAGGGCAGCTGTAAAACGACTGAGGTAAATAATTTAGCTTTTGTTAACGTTCTCACTGGGCCTGTGGTTTTGAAAAAGTATGAAAAAGCTTCACTTTATTTCTCTAAAATTGGTCGACCTCAAACATAGAATTGAAAATGTTCTAGCATTGGATAAAGGTATAGTGTACCGAAACATGTTATCTGTTTATCTGTATTTAAATAAATAAGAAATCCGACCTGAAATCCAAAACAGTACAGTAGTGTCATTTACATATTTGGCAAATATAATCCATTGGGTCAAATTTCATACAAAAACCTCTTACTTTTTACATAATGTTACACATAATAGTTATATTTTATGTTTTTTTTTTTTATTTTAGATAGTATTTGGGATGTAAACAGTAGCAAAGACTACAGTGTACAGCATCAGGCCAGCTTAATGCTGCTGGAGAAATGATAATTGCTAAATACAACTATCTCAGAGAAGACAGGAATATTGCAGGAAATCACTTTAAAAGACTACTGATGCAAGTTTGTCCACAAGAAAAAATAAATTTAAAGAACATTTATGAAAATATTGCTACACGGTAAGACAACAAAATTTCTTTACATAAGCCGTATATTAATATCAATAATAGTGGCTAGTGTCCATTTCACAGAAATATGTTTAGATCTCCAAAATTATATTTTTAGCTAAGTATGTATTATAATACAGAACACGGAAAAAACAGTATTTTTTTTCAACTACTTCATTTACTCTACTTTAATTTGTACTCAAAACAGAGCATATCCGATATTGTTAATAAATATTTAAGATTAAAAATATTTTCGTCAAATGAATATGCCTTTAACATTTTCTTTTCAGGAATCGAGATAGTGTAGATGACACATTCAAAGCAGGTCCAAGAAGGCCAGGATTTGTTTAGATTTTGACATTTTTTGCAACATGCATAGATCATGTAAGTAGCAGTCTTCTCAGAAAAATTTATCCTATTATTCAGCAGCTCATTTACAGTTACTTGTTCTACATTTTAGGCTTTTCCCATTTTACACGTATTTATAGAAAGAAAGACAATGACTCTATATGAAGCTGTATTTAATTATATTTCAAGACATTTTTCATTTTTATTAATAATTTAGTGGTAATCGTTTATGAGGTCGCGTTAGTTGAACCTTAAGAGTTTTATGATCACAAGCAACTATGCATGCATGCTTTTTTCACTTTTGCTGGGTATTTCTAAATTGTTTTAAGTTTGACTATTTTTTTAGGTACTTAATTTTGCCTTTATCTTTTGTTAAAGGCTGTAGTACGTAAAGTCATGGCCCCAGGAGTGAAGAGGATATACAGGGAAGATTGCTGCTGAAGAAATGTTACGCTTTAGCTTTTTTGCTAACGTAAATAAGTTAGCCAATTTGAGAGGAAATTAAATTTTCTTGTAAAGTGATTCAGAAGCCTACCATATATATATATTTTTTTAGGGGACAAATAGTTTTTAAGGCGCATTCACCATTTAATCAAAAACATCCTATTTTTGTTATGAGAAGTAAAGTCAGACGCAGTTTTAAATAATATATTGTTAAATTTAAACAAAAAGAAACATTCTTTGATATAATGCAGCCATTCTTCTGTTGTATATGTTGACAGAAACCGAGGTTGAATAATAATTGCTAATTCCAGAATAAGAAATAAAAAGTCTATGATCGACACAACATTAGTTTCATTTACATATTCCATTCATCCAATCCTTAAAACTTTCTTGCTATTTTACTAGCATCAACACAATAGATGCACTATTTTCAATGCTGGTTACCTATGTGTAGTAAAAAAATAGAAACATTTTCAAAATGTGAAAAATGGACATACAATTTTTAATTAGTAATGTACAAATTCAGTTTTATCCATGAATAAATTTATAAATTTGCAATCTGAAACCTAGGGATATTATATGTGCCAATTGTAATCCTAGGTGTGTCCATCCTGATACTTCTCGATCCTCAATTATTCGATTATTCCCAAAAAAGCATAGGTAATCTTCAGGAAAAGAATTCGATTAGTTTAGTTTGGGTTAGTTGTTTCTGTATAAAATCAAGCCTTTATTTTAATTGTATTTGAGATGGATTAGGTTGTTATTTATTTGACCTACCATATTACATTGCCATTGTTGTATAAGGTACTACCTATACTTCTTTTTAAGGGCCTTGTACACATCTGCCATAAAAGTGTATAAAGAAGTAATAAATAAGTAAATGTATTATTATTATATCAAATAGGGCAACAAGATAGGTATAAAATATCAATAAATATTTAAAAATATATTATATTGCATTATCGAATTGTAAGTAAAGCATAGATACCTACTTACTACTTAGGTATTGGACAAAATAATTAGCATACATCATATGTAGTTGAGAAGGCACGAGAAAGAACTAAATATCAACAGAATTAAAATGTAAAATAAATAACTTAATAAAAATAAGTTGTTAAAACTTTTACCTTACGGGCACACTGTTATAGAAAATATTTGGCAAAAATATAGGTACCTATAAAGACAGAAAATGAAAACTATATTAATTTTTATAAAATGTAAATATAAACAAATCGATCATTCCATCAGGTATTCCCATATATCTATAAACTAAGGTATTCCTTATTTTCAAGTATTTTATTTTCGTTTTTTTGGATTATGTTATTCTCTATGAAGCATAATTCTCGCTTCACGTCAGCGTTTTGCCGGCTGCCCGACCTTCGAAAATCCGAACGGTTCCGAAAGGATTTGGACAATTGAACATTTGGACAAATGCGGCCATCTCAACGTCTTCTGCCCTTACATGCTCAAAGGACGGCAATACAACAAAAATCTCCGAGGTTGGCAGCGCTGATTAAGGAGGGATTGGGGGATATTTATTATTTTGTTTGTGTTTGTTTGTTGCCATAGATAAAAGAATATAATGTTTGTTGCTTACATTAGGAATTTAGGAAACCTCGTCTAAGGTTTGTTGTCTGTGCTGCTATATTAATTATTTAATTTTTAATTATGCTATAATTACCTTTTGGTTTAGTGAATAACGGTACTGTTTTTGGCTTGATTTTTGTGGATCTATAAGGATTTTTCTACTTCTACCTGCTTTATTACCAATTTCCAGGTTAATGAACGACATGGGAACTCTGCAACTTCTTCCTGATGATATTTTGCGAACCCAAGTTTGCCAGGAATGCTTCCAGTACCTATCGGTTGGTCCTATAACCATAAATACACAAAAGGAGACTATTTGCGGAAGGTGCAATGTATACCCTACAAAGTCGTTGTTCAACTTGGTTGCCAGCGGGTAAGCACAAAATATTTTTGATAAGTTAAATCCCACACTAGGTCTAATGATTGAAATTTCATTATTCAGGTCTTGTGACATATAGGTGTCTGCGATTTTGCCAAGTACATTTGATCCGGAAAAAAAACAAAATTCGAGGTTTGACACAAATTTCCAGCACCACTTTACAAAATCAATTAATGCATTAAATTATTAGGTAGGAAACATTCGCATGAGAGGCATCCGTTTTGTTCCAGTCAAGTAATGTAGCCCCATTAAATAAAGTTAAGGTCTGGTGACACTTAGGTTGTGTCCATTTTGCAAATAAAAAAATGACCCCAAAGTTCAAGTTTTGAGGCTAAATTGACCTAGAATGGCAAACTTCTACTACTGCTTTACCAGGTGTAAGATGAAAATAATGAAATTGGATGTGAAATTAATGGAATTTTAGTAGCCTCCGCCGGGGGCCTGGCACAGTGTTGCCAAAAGTTGCACATTTTCTTATGGGGGAATAACAAGTAATTCAGTGTTACCAACAACACGGAAACTTCCGTGTTTTCACGGATTTTTGAAACTAGAACACGGACACGGATTTTATTGGGTTCCGTGCAATGAAAACACGGATTTTTTACAGAAGATTTGGCGTCATTATATTTATGTGTCATATGTCCATTTTAATATAATTCGCTTAAATTTAATCGATATTTCATATAGATATTATTCCATCCTAAAAATAGATGTGCCAACTGGTATCTTTAGTTTCAAAGATGCAAAATGATAAATCGGAATTTCAAAATATTGACGACCACTGACAATTTTTGGCTTTGGGTCAAACGCTCAATGCGAAAGTAATTTCACCACCATGATCGCCGGTAGGAGGGGGCAGTTGCCTAAAGTATTAAAATAATGCATAGTATAAAAATACATTTCAAACTCATTAAAATTTAGAAAAAACTATCTACAGGTTATTTTTCTTGACCTTCCCCACCCCCCACCCCCCCTCCTGAAATTTGTTCTGTCGGCGCCCATAATTTTAACATATGAATCTAATCAAAACAAAGAAATTGTTTAATCACTAGTACCATTAATGGAAGTCTGCTGGCTTCACAGGTGGTAAAAAAATATATTGTGCTCTATTTAAGCCAGTCAAATCAATGTTAAAAATGGTGAAGACGGATTCGGCATTGTCTTTGGGTTTTCTTAAGTTGATTATTTCAAAAAAGAAGAATTATTTTATGCTTGTTTCGAATAAATGGATTAAATAAGAAGACTCTCTCTGCTTCTCATTTTAAGCGTCGTAAGCTGGTAAGCAACTATTGAATTATTTTATCTAAATTACCACCATGAAAAATCCGGAGTGGTGCATGTATGACGTTATATTCTATTTATTTTCTAGTTGAACATTTCAACCAGTGCCATCTTTCTTCCAACAGCTTAACTCTTCGATTTACAATTGATTTTACGTTTACAGTAACCTTTTTTTAAGCTACATTTCAGGGACACGGAAAAACACGGAAATTTTGAGGACTCTGTTACGGATTTTTCTGATTTATGGTTGGCAACACTGAAGTAATTACTTACTGAATTTAAGGGAGAGCATGTATTTCACTTCATGCATGGCCCTCTGTTCGCTACAGAGGTGTAACCAACAAAAACTAACCCAAGGATGTACAAAATCAAAAAACAAGAAGTAAAAATTTGTCATTTGGAAATGCAAATATCTCTTACTTTCTATTCTTCATTTTGAGCATGTCTTGGGTTAGCTTTGTTTGGTTGCGTGGCTGAAGCGAGCAAAGTGCCATGTGAAATATTGGACAAATATATACATACAAAGAAATAGTGTAATCTAATGAAAGTCAAACATCTGGCATACACTCTGCCTTCTTAAAAATATCTGTTTCGGCTATTGTGACATTTGACAGCAATTGTATTGGATTGTATTAATGAATTCGAATAAGCAAGACGTATTTCACGTCTTTATCGTTAAGTTTAAATAGTATATTATTTTATATGGAGGAAAAGTAATATTTTTCATGGCGCGCTCGTGTTTAACAGCCGAACGGAGTGAGGCTGGTAATAGAGAGCAAGCCATGAAAAGTAACTTTTCCTCCAAATAAAATATGCTGTTTTTTCTTCAAATTTCGACAAATTAATGTAAAAACGTCTCTTTTTAATAGCAATAATAATTATTATTAACGATAAGTGGGTTCGCAAGGCGGCTTAGACCGGTGCGGTGTCGGTGAATAGGCTCAGTTTGTTGCTATAGTAATGTCACATAAAGCTGTCAGTGGACACTGTCAACAATAATTATTTTTTTAAAATTGCGTCTTCGATTGCGTTTTAATTTCGTATTGATAAGCAGTTATTGAGTAAGTTCGATTAAATAATAACCAATTTGTTCTTAAATTAGTGATTTTTAGAAATGCAGTCACAAATTGAGTGATAAATACAAATTTTAGTTTAATAACTCTTGAGTTGTTGACGCTTATTTTTATGTTTGTTTGTATTGTATCTATGTTGATATGACAACACTTTTACCTCCGCCGGCGGAAAAGTGAAAAGTAAAGCTCCGGCGGAGGAAAAACGAAACTTCACTGCCGCCTACACAGTCGAGTAATGATGGATTTACTGACGTTTGAAGAAAAAATATGTTGGTTTACAGTGATTAAAAATTGTCGTTCTTTTTCGAGTGTGAATATTAAGGTGACGGTTTAAAATAGTGTCTAATAATAACTTCGTTATGCAGTGGTAACAGTATAAAAATGGGATATTTCCTTTAAACAATAGAGATCTGTGTCTTGATAAGGATATAAAAACTCTAAAATGTATTTTATAAACTGAACTGTATGAACTGGCTTAAATCTTTATCAGTTGTTAACAAAGGAGTTTCCGTTTATCTTGATCTATTTGAATATTTGCATTTGAATTCTCTTTTTTGCGACTGTGTGCCCACAGACCCAATATTTTAATTTTAATTTGATTTTGAATGACTTACAGCTGATAGGAATTCCCTCTATCAGTTGTTTACTTTAGGGTTTATTGACCTGGCTTATTTTTATTTTATTGACAGTTTTTTTAACCTAAGTTAAGTTAATTTATTTTAATTCATTTTAATCATTTGACGTTACCTAATTTACTTCCTTCCTTATTTTAACCTTTGTGTATGCCCTTTTTTTTAGTGGCTCTCTTGTTTCTTTGTTTTTTCTAAGTCGTCCTGATGAGCCCCTGGACGTGAAGTGTGTGTCCTCGTCTTTTTTGTGTGTTTTTGTTTATTGTTTAATATTATTATTTTAGATATGTACATACCCAGATTTTTTACTTTGATTTTCTTTACGATTATTGTAACAATTATTAAGTTCATTTTGATTTGCTAACTTTGTATGGTGAATGTATGTATCTCTACTTTAATGTTTTAATTGTTTTTGTTTAGTATTTGGTTGACTAAATATTTGCTATAGCAGCAATGCAGCGATCATTTAAATGTTGCCGCAATTAAGAATTTTCCAATTACTGTTGCACAGTCTGTCATGCTGTGTTCCACCCTAGTTGTATGGATCGGTCGCCGGAAATTATTAAATTGGGAGGTTATAAGATTTATTGTTCGACGAAATGTCAGGAACAGCACGACGAAATGGAAGAGTTGAGATGCTCTTATGTGACAAAACTACAAACATTCCAGAATGAGCTGAGAACGAAGGAGGAGTATATTGCACGACTGAAACGCAGCAGTCTGAGCTTTGAAAAAGACGTATTAATAATAATAATAATTCTTTATTTAGCACTTGGCTAATATACATTCTATACAATTTCTCCAAGATACAAACAAAAAATATTAAGGTTAATCTTATGCCTAAACCTAGTTGGCCAAATGCAACATAAATCAACCTTCATTGCAATACATTCCTGCTGCAGACATTTACTTATGGCATCATTCCCCTATTAAGTGTTTTTTCAATTTTGCTTTGAATGAATTCAATTTGGAAATATTCTTGATATGATCAGGTAAAGAATTAAACACAATCAATCCTTTGTGGAATACTGCTTTCTCAGTACTTGCTTTATTCTTTGTTGTTATATAAAAATTGTGTTTATTTCTTGTTGGGTATTATTGTACAAATTATCGTCCAATTTCTATAGTACCATTTATGAGTAAAATTTTTGAGAAAGCTCTTAAATCTAGAATTTGCAATCACTTTGAACAAAGTAATTTGTTAAACAAAGAACAATTCGGTTTTAGAGGTGGAAGGTCTACAACGATGGCCATTAATCAACTTATTTCTATTATAACTGACGCTTTCAACACTGGCAAGCATACGGCTGCCTTATTTTGCGACCTGACTAAGGCCTTTGATTGTGTCTCGCCTGACCTACTCAGATCCAAACTGGAATATTATAACTTCTCTCGCCAGAGCGTCAATTTGATCTATTCATACCTTACACACCGTTTCCAGCTTGTGGATTATAATAACATATTGTCCGAACTCCAGCCCATCAAATACGGAGTACCCCAGGGGTCTGTGCTGGGCCCACTGCTGTTTGTTATTTATATAAATGATCTGGTGGTTTCTGAGCCCAGTACTGACTTCACTTTGTTTGCGGATGACACCACTGCAACGAGAACTGGGAAGGATGCTGATGGATTGCGGGAGGATCTGGGCGATTCACGGTCGGCGGTCTCTGATTGGTTTACTGCCAATAAACTTACTCTTAATGCGACAAAAACCGAGACTATGCTTTTTACCCTCAGCACTCTGGCTGACGTACGGCATGATCCTGAATCAGTCCGATTCTTGGGTGTTTGTTTGGATCATAGGTTGGGTTGGCACCCACATGTTGACAAGTTGTCAAATAAGCTTTCTTCCAACATCTATGTTCTGAGAAACTTGGTGGATATTGTTTCGGGAAATGTACTTGTTATGACGTTCCATGCTTTGATTCAGTCACATGTTTCATATGCTTTGCTTTCTTGGGGACACGCGGCTGCAACTGACCGAATTTTTGCCTTACAACGCAGAGCCATTCGGGTTATTGCAAGGTTGCCCTATCGGGCTGATTGCAGGGATATATTTAGCCAAGTGAATATTTTAACTGTGCCTTCCATGTATATTTTTGAATGTCTTAAGTTTGTTAGAAATAATATTGACCAGTATACAAAACTAAGTGATGTACATTCACACAGAACTAGAAACGGGGGAGATATATTAATTAATTATCACAGAATAAATAGATCTAGATTTGCACTAAACTATTATGGACCTAAAATGTTTAATAAAATTCCTCAAGTCATCCGAGACCTTCCTTCAACAAACTTTACTTCTGTGATTAAAAAAATGCTCCTCTCAAGAGCATTTTATTCGATGGATGAATTTCATGGGTATAACTTTAACCAATATGAATTTCTTTAACACTTTAACACTTGATCTTTTAATGGTCTTATTATTTTTTATTTTGTTTTGTTATATATTTATTGTTCATTTGTTTGTTCTCTTCTATGTTATATTTTTACTGTTAGCTTTAGCAATTATTGACGTGTGTAAACATTTTCTATGTACTAACATCAATAAATACTTTGACTTTGACTTTGGGTATGTATGTATAGTTTCATTTGTAACAAGTTTTTCTGTCAAGTAGTTGGGTGTTAAACCATTCTTTATTTTATAAACAAGTATCAATATCTGATATTGTAAAAACCCTTCAACCGATAGCCAGTTTAGTTCCCTTTGCATATTTTTTATGGGTGTATCTCTTTTTGAAGCCAATATTATTCGCATACATCTATTTTGCAGTTTTTGCAACCTATTCAATTCATTCTTATTGGCAAGATAAAGTATAGATGAACTAAAAACAAGATGTGGTAGAACCAATGTATTGAAGACAGCAACCCTTGACCATCGTGACAAGAATGGTGACACTCGCGATAAAAAATTTACGTTTTTAGTAATTTTGTCAATTATATACAATGCATGATCCTTAAAAGTTAGATGATTATCTACAATAAAACCCAGATATTTAGTTTTGTCTACTACTTCTAAAGTAGCATTTCCCACTGTTATATTCATATTAAGCAATTTAAAATGTTTTTGATGTGTGTTATTCCCTATAAGCATAAATTTTGTTTTTTGAATGTTTAATTTTAGTGACATTCTATTAAACCACTTGTGTAGTTGTGTGAGTTCCAAATTAATAGTTGTGATTAAATGATTTAAATCTTTTGAACCAAAATATAATAATGTGTCATCTGCGAACAAATGTATTGAACAATTACTAATTTCTTTAACTACATCATTAACATAAATTAAGAATAACAACGGACCTAATGTACTCCCTTGTGGTACGCCACTGGTATTTGATAGCTCTGAAGATATATCGTTATTAACTTTTGTTACCTGTTTTCTGTTATTTAAATAATCAATAAACCAGCCCAGTGCGTTATTAATTATTCCAATTTGTTTTAATTTATGTATCAGTATATCTCTATTTATTGTTTCGAACGCCCTCTGCAAGTCCAGAAACACTACTCCTATTACATAATTCTCATCTAAAAGTTCTTTCCACTCATAAAGTATATTTTGAATGGCGGACTCGCAACTATGGCTTTTTCTAAAACCCGATTGATTTACAATTAAAATGTTGTTTGCTAAGACAAATTGCATTAATTGCTTATATACTATTTTTTCTAGAATCTTTTCAATGGTTATTAACATATTGATAGGTCTAAACTCATCAGCACTAATTGTACCTTTTACTTTTTGAATCGGAATAACTGTAGATATTTTTAATAAAGAAGGTACCTGTCCAAGTTCCAGTGACGTATTTATTAGGTTTAAAAGTGGCTTTTCAATATTCAGGTAAGTATTCTTTAGAAATTCTGATGTTATATCATCAGGGCTGCCTTTGTTTGGTAATGAAAATACCGTTTCTCTTAGGTCATTATAATCAATTAGAACAAATGTATCCATATAATTTTCTCCTCTAGGGTCACTTTCATTTTGATTCCACTTACCTACTGAGTTATCTTTATCAATTTTCTTTTTTATATCGTTAACACTTTCCACAAAATATGAATTCAGATTATCCGCAATTTCCTTTGCATCTAATAAAACTCTGTCATTAATTTTAAGTTTACTGATATTATTTTTCTTTTTCCCGGAAATTAATTGGCTTAGTGTATGCCACATTTGTTTTGGATTATTTTTTGATAGATCGATTTTATTTTGATAATACTTTTTCCTTTCTGCCCTAATGACTGTTACTACTGTATTTCTACATTTTTTATAATAAAGAATATTATCCGGATTCATATTTGCTTTTAACTTTTTGTAACTATTATCCCTGTTCTCAATTGCATTTTTTACTCTATCATTATACCATTCCTTAAATTTTGACTTTATTACTTTTTCAACTCGTGGAGCAACTTCTTCTAGAATTCCCTTTATATGATTGTAAAATAAACAATATTTAATATCAATAGCGTAACATCGATAATCCCAGACAATATTAGACAATTTACTATTTATCAATTTATAATCTATCCTACCGCGGGTTTGAATAGTTAAACCTTCCCCATCAGAGCGAGTTGATTGTTTTATGTTTGTACAAATAATGAAATGATCACTTATTCGGGGAGTTTCAATAACCCTAGACTGCAAAATATTGCTTCTGTTTGTTAAAACCAAATCAATTATGCTTCCACCATTGTCATTAGGATGCGTCACTGTCTCCACTACCTGATATAATCCTGCGTCGCTTACGATTTTTTTAAGCTTATTTGAATATGTGGAACATGTCAACCAGTTAATATTAAAGTCCCCCATCACTATTATAGTATAGTTCGTGTCTGTTAACCCTTCACACCATTGCTCAAAAAAATCAAGAAAATCCGCGTCACTGGCACTAGGGGAATGATACAGATTTCCTAAAAAATAAATCTTATTGCCAAATGCAATTTTCACTACCAAAAACCAGTAATTTTTCTGAAACTGATACTTTTTTGTTTCCAAGATAGTAATATTTTCTTTCAAGTAAACCACCACACCTCCAGTGTGACGATTTTCACTATCAACTCTAACAATATTATAACCCAAAATATCAATCTCAAAATCCTCAATTTCTACCGTCAGTCTTGTCTCTGTTAAGCATACAATAAGTGGATTCGTTTTTAACACAAAATTATATATTTCTTCAAATTTGGAGACAAGACTTTGGGCGTTAATTAAAATAATTGCATTAGTCCTAAAAAATCACTTTCACCAAAGTTTCCTTCCTGGTCCCTGTCCTTTACAGTTTTATATACGCGACTATCGTATTGATGTTCTAAAGTTACAATATTATGATCCAACTTCCTGTACATTATATTTTTTAATGCTTGTGCTACTATTACTTTTCCCCTATATCTAATATGCAGATTATTTTTAAATACAAAATACCAGGAATTAATTATTGCATTGAAGTGTAAAAAAGTCACAGAATCATTCTTTATGCCTATCCTTTGGAAGATCATTTTATTGTGTTCATTAATGAAATTATTTAGGAGCAAATTATTTTCCCATAATGGAACCGAAAAAATAACCAAATTTGTAGAATTACAGACCTCTTCGAGTTTTTTAATTGTTTCTTCTTCGACTCTGATGCCCTTTAATAGATTCGCCATTCCTCCCATTACCACCACATAATCATTTTTTGTAAAAGTTCTAGTTAAGTGTATAATACTGTACACCACTTCGTCCAGCAGTGCGTTTTGTTTAACCACCGCTGAGATGACAAACTTTGCGTTGAGGTACCGATCCAAAATACTTCTACAATTCTGAGCTAAACCATCACCCAAAATAAGAATTTTATTCTTCTTCGGCGTAACGTTCTTGTGAATGCCCCTATAATTCGGTTTGTCCACACCCATATTTCCAGAAACTTGTTTTTTTAAACTTAGGATTTCCTGGCTGTACACTTGTTTTTCGGCCTCTAGCGTCTTAATAGAAGTTAGCATTTCCGTATTTAGTTGTTTCATATCCTCCGCTCTTTCTTTAAATTTGCAGCACTCCTTCTCAGCATCAGACACCTTTTCCTCTAGCACCTCTCTTTGTTGTTGCAGGTCAGATAATTCTTCTTTTAATTTTTTTAGCTGTTTGTTCTGTTCATATATATTTAGGTCTATGTCCTTTCCACTTTGCGATTCTTTTCTATCCCTCCTTTGATTTTTTAATTCGTCTTTCAATTTAGCTATTTCTGTAAGAAATGGTTTTTGACACTTTTTCATTTCATCTTTTAGTTTAAGAATCAGTTCGTCTTTTTCGTTGGAGGATATCTTAATTTTATCTAGATCTATAGATTCCAGCTCACACTGCTTTGAGCAATATATCATATGTTGCCGTATAATTTTATAGTAGGCTCTCCTTGCCAAACAGCTGGGATGATATACATTTGAACATGTAACGCAAACCATATCATTATACTTTTTATTTTTGCAACATTTAAATGTTGCTGTTTCATTTTCCATGTTTTCTGGTACGGTCCTGTGTAGTGGTCACCGTATTTATTCCAATATCTTTATTTATTTATTTATTTTTTCTTTTGACCTTTACCAAATATAAACAAAAACTCCTTATCGGATTCTCATCCAAATTCTTAATATAAATATGCCTTTATTTCTTTTATTTCACACTATATTGATTTATTATTATCTACTGGAATTTCCTTGATTTTCCACCAGTGCATGAAATACTACATAATTTTATTGTTCTACTGTAAAGAGTTCAACTTACTGATTAAAATCATACTATACATCGCTTTACTTTTTCACTAAAACCACTCGAATTTGATAAAATTTACGGAGCACTTGTTAATAGATTTAGTCTGCTCTCGGAAAATTATATATTTGACGCCGAAGAAAAGTTTACAGCTCAATTACATGAATTCAACCAACGTAATAGATTACTGTCCAATGAAGTCCGGAAGCTTAAAGGGTCCGAAAATAATATTTCCGAGCAAGTAGCAACATGGAAAGCAGAACGAGAAGAACTTGAAGAAAAAGTTGAGGAACTTACCAAGCTTAATAAGAATCTGATTACTTCCATTGAAACTCTTGAAATCGAAAATAACAACTATGTAAGTGAACTAAAATTGTTACGACAGGAGGCAGCGGTTCTTATTACTACAGTGCCCAAAGTGATTTCTGAGAAATCATCAACGCAGACCAGCGTCACTATACAGAGAAGGCGTCTTCTCATCTTTGGAGACGAGAACTCGAAAGGGTGTTCGTTCTTGGTGAAGAAACTCGCTAATTCTAAATTTGATAGTAACAGCCAAATTAGACACCGAAAGTTATTTAGTGACATGATCAACGAATGTAAAGAATTAAGTAAAAACTTCGACAAAAATGATGTGGTAATTTTGTTTGTTCCATATTTCAACGCTGTTAAAGGAAAGTCAGTTACTGCTGAGGAACTAGACCTGGTTCAATTAATTGCTAAAAAGACTAATGTTGTTGTGGTGGGTAGTGTATATCATACTGATCGTCCAATATTGAATAGGTTTTTGCAAAATCAGAGCGCTTTTCTTAAAACGTACTTTCACGGCAAAGAAGGCACTTACATTCCGTTACTCTGCACAATGAATAGTGGAGTTCTAGACTTTCAATCTAAAAGAGAGCTAGTTGCCTATATTATTAATAACTATATTTCTGCACAAACAACAACATACCCATCCACAAAAACACGCGCATAGAACAAAATAAGGATAGTAATTTTTTATAATAACGCCTATCCCAGCTGGATCTGTAGACGTCGAAAATTGTATTTCACCGAAAACGACGGGAACCAGTGAACCATCATTGGCAAAATTAACTTCTTTTCAATGTTACTACCAGAACGTGGGGGGGACTTAGAAGCAAAACTGTTCAGACTTTGACTGCGGTAAGAGCAACTGATTACGATAGTATTTCATTCACAGAATCGTGGCTTACAGAGGACATCTATAGCAATGAAGTTTTTGGTTCGGATTACCTAGTTTACCGAACAGATAGAAGGTACGAAGCCCTAAACTGCACAAGAGGTGGGGGTGCCCTGATAGCTGTAAAGTCTTGTTTTGATTCACAGGTGCTACCAAACAGTGACGATATCTCCTTTGAGGATGTATGGGTCTTAGTTAATTTGAGCGACCAGTCTATAATTATTGTGTGCGTTTACTTTCCTCCGAATTCTTCAATCGGATCGTTTGAAAAGTTTCTACAGGCTTTGGAAAAGACCCGGAAAAAATACAAGAAGTGTAAGCTTTTGATCCAGGGGGACTTTAACTTGCCAACAACTAGGTGGGAATTTGACAACGGCACTCTTATACCTACCAATCTCTCTTCTCCATCTGCAGATGCATTGGTTACGGGTATGTTTATTAGCGAGTTGCAGCAAGTGAACCATGTACCGAACGAGTATGACAGATACCTGGATCTTGTGTTTTGTGATGAATTTCCAGAATTGATAGTGAGACTTGCTGATTCCCAGCCACTTAGTCGGATCGTTCAGCACCACAAAGCACTGGAAATTTCATTTTCCCTCTTAGACCTTACAATGCTGGAGACAGATAATGAGGTGATGTATAACTTTAAGAAGGGAGACTACGCAAGCTTGAACACCTTTTTCACAACCCTCGACTGGAAGTGGCTAGATAATTGTTATGACGTTGAACATATGGTTAACACTTTTTATAATATCTTATTTGAGGGTATAGAAAAATACATCCCAAAAATACAAGCAAGGAATAAAAAGTACCCTAGATGGTACACATCAAACACAATAAAATCATTAAAAAAAAAGAACAAAGCCTATCAACGATTCAAGTCTTCTGGGAGTCGGGAAGATTACAGGGTATACTCTGATCTACGGAGACAATCTAAATACTTAATTGAGCTGAGTTATATCCTGTATGTCTCAAATACAGAACACATGCTCCCAACTAATATTAAATACTTCTGGTCATGCGTTAATGCGCTTAAGCAAAATGGTGGTAACGGTATTCCTAAAAACATGGAACACCGCGGTGAGTTAAAAAAGTCTCCCGCGCAAATAGCCGATGCATTTGCCGAACATTTTGAGAGCTGCTATAAACATCAAAGCACTCAACTGACGGTTGTCGTAGAACCAGAATTCGTCACCGTCTCGCATCATAATTTTGGACCAGATGAAGTTTTGCAAAGGCTACGATGTTTGGACGTACATAAAAGCACGGGATCTGATGGAATTCCTGCGATGCTACTAAAGAAAAGCTGTGGTTCTCTGGCAACTCCACTAAGTCGCTTATACCAGGTTTGGTTCAACATGGGCCACTTTCCAGATATGTGGAAAAACTCCTGGCTTATTCCGATTTTTAAGTCTGGCTCAAGAAAGAATATCGGAAACTACCGTGGGATTTCATTGTTACCAACAATATCCAAGGTTTTTGAGTCGATCATTACTGATGAGATTTTTGAGTTGTTCAAGCATCATATATCGCCTTACCAGCATGGCTTTTACAAGGGAAGATCAACGGCAACTAACCTGGGTATGTTTCACGACTATTTGACGAAGGAAGTTGAAGATGGAGCTCAGGTGGATGTCATCTACACGGACGTTTCTAAGGCTTTTGATAGAGTAAGCCATCAATTGCTCACTGAGAAGCTTTTAAGAATGGGAATTACGGGTTCATACATTAAATGGATCCAATCTTATTTTCTGGGAAGAAAGCAGCGTGTGAGGATTGGCAGTGTGTTGTCGCGTGAAGTAAATTGTGTGTCTGGTGTTCCGCAGGGTTCCCACCTGGGCCCAGTGCTTTTTTTGCTGTATGTCAACAGTGTCGTATCCGTGTTTCAAAAGTGTAGATGTCTTCTCTATGCCGACGATATTAAATTGTTTTGTGTTGTTGAGTACACGCATGACTGTCTGCAAGTACAAAGAGACCTACAAAATCTAGTCAACTGGTGTGATGCCAACTGTTTAGAGGTTAATGTCAATAAGTGTAAAGTTATGTCAATTTGTAAACGTATATTTCCGCTAAAATATCCGTACTTAATTAATAATCATATCTTGGAGCATGTAAACCATTTTAACGATTTAGGCGTAACATTTGGTAGCGACTTAAGTTTTAACAGACACATCGATAATGTGATATTAAGGGCGTCAAGAATGTTGGGTTTTCTGCAGCGTACTTGTAGATATATCTGTGATATTAGAGCAATTAAGTCATTATATAATTGTCTGGTTCGAAGTTTAGTAGAATATAACAGTATTATATGGTGCCCTGACTATAATTATCAAACACAACGTTTAGAACAACTTCAAAATAGGTTCGTGAAATTTTTGTTGTACAAAATGAGTTTTCCCTACAAAGAAATTAACTATTCAATAAGAATTCAATTGGCCGGACTTGAGAGTTTAGAACAACGTAGGAACAACGCCTTTGCATACTTTTTGTACAAATTGATTAATGGTCAGATTGATTGTGCAGACCTGCTATCGCAGGTACTTTTTCGAATACCTCAGAGAACCACTAGATCCAGACAATTATTCTATACAAGTCATCACCGCACAATTTACGGATCCCAGCGTTTCTCTGATAGACTAAGAAGAAATTTCAATGAACATTTTGAGAACGTTGATATTTTTAGATATAGTTTTATAACTTTTAAGTATAAAATTAGATTTAGCTAATTAGTATAGTTTAACTTAACACTAGTTATTGTACAATTTGGAGCTTTTTTATTCTCTGTATGTACTGTGGAAGAAATAAATAAATAAATAAATAAATAAAAAAAGGAGGATATTTACAAGTAAAATTTTATTTTGTTTAATGGGGCTATGAGTTGTTTTAAATTAGGATTTGGATAAAACGAAGGCCTCTCGTTCTACGCAAATGTCTCCTAGTTGATATTTTCACCCGAGAATTGATTTTAGGTGTGTATTTCTAGTGTTTTGTGTCAAATCTGGCGGATCTGCCGATTTTTTTTGGTTTAAACTACTCTATACTATAGACACCTCTTTCTAGTGAAAAAAAGAAAATTGCAAAATCGACACAACCTACGTATCACCAGAACCTAAAGTTAAATTTTACTTACTAGTAGAATGCTAAACATTTTCGGGAACTTTGTTGGACTGGATGGGCTCATTTCTGACAGATAGACAACAAATCGTAAAGGTCAATAATCATTATTCTGACCCTATTAATGTGACTTCTGGAGTACCTCAGGGTGCACATCTATCTCCCTTTTTGTTTGATATGTTTATTAACGATATAGAAAGTTGTTTCGCCCATTCTAAATTCATTCTTTATGCCGATGACCTCGAAATCTTTAAAGAAATAAAAAACGATAACTGCTAAACTTATACAGGAAGACCTTGATAGATTTTATACATGGTGTAATGAAAACAAAATGTTCTTAAACATTAGTAAATGTAAATATATCAGGTTCAGTAAATCTTTAATAGGGGATTGTCTCAACTACCACATCAATGATAACAGTCTAGACAGGGTGGATATAATTAGGGATTTGGGAGTCTTGGTGGACCATAGGCTCACATTTTCGGTTCATGTGGGAAATGTCGAAATCAAGCCCTGCATATCTTGGGTTTTATTAAGAGAAACACAATCGACTTTAAGAATATAGATGCTATAAAGCTACTATAAACCTCATTGTTAGACCACACCTAGAAAATTGCTCGGTTGTTTGGAATCCCTATCAGATCTATATTGACAAATTGAACAGTGTCCAGAGAAAGTTCTTGAGATACATAGCTTTTAAAAAGAGCATTCCTGTGGAAGATATTAATTACAGTGATCTAGAACAAACATTAAATATACAATCTATCTCAAAACGTAGGCATAATTTTGACATTATTTTATGCTACAAATTAATCACCAACTGTATAAATTGGCCTGAATTGTTGAAACGAATTCAATTTCATATACCATCTAGACAACTAAGGGATGCTAGAACATTCGAACTCAAATTTCACAGAACTTCATATGGACAAAACTCACCAATAACTAGGATAATGAAAAGTGCAAACTCATTTAATGGTGATCTTTTCGCAGAATCTTTTTGACTTCTTTAAAGAGTAAGTTAAGAAATTGAGATGAATCATATTTTCTACTTAAAATGGATATTCCTAAGTATACTGATCTGTGAGGTATGTGTGTGTGTGTGGTTTTTTTTTATTATGAAAGTGTTTAGTGTTCTAATTTACTGTCTTTTGTAGTTATAGAAATGTATTTTGATTGGTGTGAATGTTACTTATTAGTATATTGTATTATTTTATTTTTACAAATGTACGAATGGGCTTGTCCCATGCATTATTAAATAAATAAATTAAATATGCACCAATGAAATATCGCTTTTGAAATATTATCACACTAATTTTATGAATGGAGCACACTATTTGCTTGTATGTTCATCAAATATTTCACTTGACACATGGCTCTTCACTCGCTCTGAGGTTGCAACCAACGGAAACTAACCCAAAGTAGCGAAAATTAACGAAATAAATGAATTAATTAGGGCTTACTTGGGTTAGTTCTTGTTGGTTGCACTCCCAGAATGAGCAAAGGGTTATGCGTGAAGTGAAATATTAGAATCATCATAAAAATGTACTAAATGAAAGGCGCTGAAATGAAATATTGCTGCCGGAATATTATCCGGTATCGTTATGCATTCTCTTAACTTCGGTAAGCAATCACTTATTTTATTCCCCATACGAAAATGTGCAACGTTTAGCACTTAGGTATAAAGGTGACTTTTCATGCATCCGAAATGCGACGATCCGATGATCCGAAAGTGTTTCTATTGGTTGAATTGTTTTCGCGCCAATTTTCATCCGAAAATTTTAAAATTTCATCCGGTCGTCGGAAGAGTTAAAATATTTTTAACTCTATCCGATAATCGTATGTTTTTTAACCTCAGTTTTTCAACTTTTTTGTTGTAATACGTAAAGTGCACAAAATATCCCCATATTTTGTGGTAAAGTGATAAAATTAATATCAACGAAACTAATCGGATACATTATATTTGGAAAACTAATAATATTCTAATTTTGTCCTATCTGGTTATATGGAGAATGAGAAATAAACAAAAACAACGAAGGAAGAGAGTTTGGGTGAGGGATATTTTCCAAAATAGAAAACAAGGCGCTTTTCACAACTTTCAAATTCGTCACTTCTTCTAGCAAACAATAACTTTTTTTTATATTTAGGTACAGTGTCAGTACAGATGTTAGGATTTTCGTATCATCGGACATCGTATGTATGAAAATAGATTAAATTCAAATAATTTTGACCAATGGAAGATGTTTATTTGTACCAATAGGGATAAATTCTGATAATCGTACCGTCGGATATCGGATGCATGAAAATCCACCTTAAGGCAATCCTCGTCGGCTGCTAAAATTTTATTACTTTGACGTATCAGCTGGGCAAGTTCGCTGTTCTAGGTCAATTTAACCTAAAAACTAGATCTTTATATCTACAGTAAAACTGAATTGAAGCTTAACATTTTCAGTAATAGTATTTCTTTAAATGAATCATTCAGTTAATGTAAGAAACATAAAATGGCGACTACTTGCTTTAATTCTGGTTTTAGTTTGTAGTATTAATATATTATCGAGAAGCTTTGAAAGTAAGTACTCATTTTCAAACACGGAGCTTATCCTCCGAGGTTGAAAATGTACTTTCCCACAAGTAATGTAATTCCCACAAACGATTAATATCACACGCATGTTGAAATCTATTGTTCAATATGTGTGTTTTTCGACACCAGTGATAAGGCGCTTTCTAACCACGTTAACTCCGCTTTTTTTTCTCACTTTCATAAGTGGTTGTAGGAAAACCCTTTTATACCTCGATTTATAACATTATAGAGAGGATTTTAGATGCATTTTGAAGCCTTGTTCAAAATGTTTCAGTAATGTTGTAGGATGTTTACTACTACGTGCTCTTTTTGTTTTCAGTTTTTTGTTCAAATGCACAAATCATTTCAATGGATGTAATGAAATACTGCCTTCTGCACAAATCAAGGATCATGAAGACAATTGTTTATATCCACACCAAGATTGCTTCTTCTGTTCGTTTTATGGAAATTTGTCCCAAATTTTGAACCATTCCATGAAATATCACTCGGATAATATTTCACTTGATGGGTTAATTTCATTTTCATTGTTGGATGAAGTAGTGAAGAAAACTGTGTTGTTCCTGTTTGAAAATAACATTTTTCTCATTACTATTAAAGTCAAGCAGGAACTATTCATAGTTTTAATTCGACTTGTAACCCCAAATTTTACTTCTACAATAAATCAGTATGGAATCGTATTTCGTAAATCCGATGAGCCTGCAGATTCTGATTTGGTCCTCACCGATTTCGGATTACTTCATGACGGAATTTTAAACCGTTTTGAGAAGCCTAAAGATGAACTAACTACTTTTTTTGGACCTGGGTCAACTTTGTGCTGTCAAATAGTAGTAGGACAATTTAGTGTCGGAACTAAAGAAGTAGAAGTTCAGAAAAGATACGAGACACTTCGACGTGATGAAGAAGAACTATCCATTTTAAAACGAAAGCTGGCTACGGAAAGGGAACAGTTGAATAAAAAACTTTGTACTTATGATAGTGCTATGCATGTAATCAAAATAATGTCCCATAATTTGTTAAAATGTTGCTCTTGTCTACGAATATGTGAGACAGAAATATATTTTTGTCCAAAAATGCATTGCACCTGCAAAGATTGTTTGCAAAGCATCTGCAAAGAATGTAAGATCATAAGACAATTTAAGAAGTTGCCAAACATAGAACAGTTTGTAGTGCCTTGCGATTGGACTGGATGTAACAGGACTTCTAAAATTAGGGCATATATGAAACATAAAACTCAGTGCCCCAAGAGACCATTCAAGTGTCCTTTGCAAGACTGTAATGAAGTACTTCTTTCTGTGGCGGGACTTATTGAACATTGGCATTCTGAAGTACCAAAGTTATTTCAAGGCAGAATAATTCTTTATGAAACCTTTACATGTGAGGAATTTTATTGGTTACTTGATGATAATTTATACCATGTCTTGGTAGATTTTGACAAATCTTTTATCCAAGTTTTATTTGACGAAATAAATGTGTTACCAAACAATATTTCATTTAAATGTGATGGTTATGTTGGAAAAAAATGGAAAAAAATTGATTTATCAGAGTTTTGTGGCAAAATTCAAATTAATAAGTCTTCCGAGGGCAAAAACCAAACTTATGAAGATCAGTATTATAATAGGACACCAGTAGAAAGTTTCAACTGGACGCAGCTTAAAATCTATGTCTAATTTTTTTTACTTTAATGTTTGCTGTAGAAGAGTGTTTTTGTCTTTATTCAACCTGGCTTTGGAACAGTAATGAAAATAATATAGTTTGTTTTAAGACTTGGCAGTAATATTGCTTTATATATATGCATGTTTATTCATGGTGAGTTGCTTATTACACTGAATAGAAATGTGGTTATCATTAATTGCAATCTTCAATATATATTTAGTGTTTCTATTATAACAAAGGCTAGGCTCAATTTCGTTCTTATAAATGGGACACCATGTATATTTCGGAATTTTTAAATTCTTCAGTGAAAACTCTAAGTAAAGTAACTTATGTTAACATCTCATCGTGACATCTCCTGTAGTTAAAACAGTGTCCAAAATTGCCTTTAATAACTTTACAAATCTTTGTTCAGATATTTAGTATTACATATTTTTATCCATTCCTGCTAAGAAATAGGAAAAAAGATGCGCCAGCTTTCATACAGAAATACAATATAAAATTATCGTAATATAATAACAGCAATAAAATGCAGTTCATAAAGGTGTTTACATTGCACCTAAAAGCAGAAGGCAGAAGCTCCTGTATATACAAACATTTAGTTAATGACTACATGCCAGAGCAATCAACTAACATAACCCCAATAACCAAACATTAAATTACAAATAAAATCACCACACAATAGTCTCATATAACTTACAGATTTTAACGAGAGAAAAATATACTACCGTTCAACTTTCAGAATAACTTAGAGAATGTGTAATTATTTTCTGACGCCTTTTTAGATATTCTGCGTTTGTATTTACTATGTCCTTATCCTTGGTGGAATCATATATTTTCGGCGCAAGGTAATAATTAAGAAATCTTAAATTTATGTTATTATTATGCTGTGGAATTAATACGTGCTTATTTGTTTTACCCCTAGTTTCATAAGAGTGATCTGTGAAATTTCTAATTTTGTTTGTTTTATGTACCAGAGTAACATTCTTGACAACCTGAAACATCTCAGAATACCTATATTCTCGTAGGCTTCTTCATCTTTGTAATCTGCACTTCTTCATAACTTTCTAACTTCTCACCTGATCATATACTTCTATTTTTAGTGTCTCATACTTCTTATACCAAGCTTAAGTTCAGTAGGAATTATGTTAATTTTTATGTCACTTTCGGTTTTTGTGAAATTTGTTGCTTGTTCGGCTTAATTAACACTCGATAGATTATTAGCATTTATATTTGTGGTTCTGTTTGCAATAGCAGTTGGTTCTCTTAAAATCTGACTATATAGAGGTTTCTCAGCTGCCGAATCATGTTTATTTTCCAATGTCCCTATGTTTTGTTGAAGAAGTAGGATAATCTCATTCTTGCTTTCTATGATGATTTCCTTATTATCTATTATTTTGTTAAATTATAACATGGCTCTGAAACTGCAAGTATTTTGGACAATAAAACTTCATCATCCTTTTACTTAGAAATAGAACTTTGATTCCAGAGGACCACAAATTACCACATGGCTTGCAAATAAATCAATCGGACACATGCATCACATTTGAATACTTGACGATCGTTTTGGAGGACATTAAGCGGATCCTTTTTATTACATACATCACATTACATTTGTCATTACACTAAGGTCACACAGTTATTAAAATATTGCAGCTAAAATTATCAATATACATTGTAGCCATTAAGGATTTTATATATTATAGACTTGGTTCTACACGTTACACGGCTCTGTAAACCTGTTCTTGTGGAAATTATTGTATGCTCCATCTGGCTTCTGGCAAAGTATTATGGGCAGTTTCTTGGCTTCTTAGATGACGTTCAGTCGATATAACACATTATTTATAATCTTTATAATTGATTTTCCATAGGAGACAAAGCTAATTCTTCGACTTTGTTTGTCAAAGAGTGACCATTTAACTGCAGGTTCTTTGCTATTGTTACGTTTTTCCCATGGGTTCTGAACAAAATTGCAACTTTTACTATTTCAAACTAATAGTCTCTTTATTCTCTACCACTGTCATGGGCGTAGACAGGGAGGGGCCAGGGGGGGCCGTGGCCCCCCCCCTGGGAATTTTACCGACTCATTTTTCAACATACCATTCATGCCATGCCATACAAGATGTTGCCGAATACTTGTTTTTTTAACGATTTTAACGACTTTTGGGTAAAAATTAGGCGTGGCACCCACTAGCTTAGCCTCTACCTGCTGGTGCCACTGCGGCCTTATCTACGGTTCGCCCCCCCTGGGAAAAAATCCTGTCTACGCCCATGACCACTGTATACAATTGAACATACTAACTCCGAGATGAGCACCAAACGAAAGTTTTGAAATATTGTACTTCTTCGAGGACTTCCGATACCCTCTTCCTTGGTACCACTAACTGCGTCTTCACTACTTTCCCATTGGCGCTTTCCCAGGCTCGTTTAAGGAGTCCATTTTCAACTACCAGGGAGTCCCATTGAGCCCACAGAGATTTAAAAGTAGATCCCTTAAGTTGAAATATCTCTCCAGCTTGGTCTTGGTTGACGTTATTCTTTAGCTTTTAGCAGAAGTGCTATTTCACTATCCTCAAGCTGATCTTTCTTTAGTTGCTCTGTGGTCCACTGCCGATCAACTTTAAACTTGGTTTGCCTAATGGGAGTGATCATAAACCTAACTACTCCGAATAGACGCTCAGTGGGCATAGGCTATAGAAAAATGCTACAATTGTATCGAGAGATGGCGCCACCATTATTACGAATTAAATTTTATCGTATTTCGTTGCTTGCCAAACAACGGCCAAACGCCTTTCAGAACTCGGGTCGCTCGCGCTGTTGCCAAATTTAAATGTACTTAAAATTGATTATGTATAATAATTAAATATGAAAAGAGGCTTCTATTTTATTTCGGTTATTTACCTATGATTTTAAATGTTGCAGAACCGGAGTTTTTTTATTTACAGTTTCTAGGAACTTAACATAACATGTCCTATAATATAATTATATTAAATCTTGTACCTACTACCATAAACCTAACTATTCGGCGTAGTTAGGTTTATGCTACTACTACACTACAATATATGAAATCTAAAATAATGTATAGGTACCTAGGTAGATACCTATCAAATCTGACCCCGAAACACGAAAAACATTAAATAATTAATATTCAGCAATACAATTATCACCCTTATTTCGTAAAAGCATATAAAAACGCTCTCCTCCATCTTGCGAATATTCATCAAAAACTGTTTCGCGGAAAACTGCGGCCGGTCCGGCGCGATGCATATGAACTAAGGTAAGACCTACGTGCTTGCTCGATCCTCCAACAAAAACCGTGCAGCGCCCTGCACGGCGCGCGTATCTAAATTTTCCAAATAATCGCAATTGTAGCATGCAGCAACTAGTTAGGTTTATGACAGGATCAAGTGTTTGCGGAGCTCTCACAATTCATACGACATTAATTATTATTCTCCTATTTTTGACTATAATATTTTGATATTATTGTTTTCAACATATCAGGCATCACCTGTTGTTTTTATAACTGCAATAATAATCGAAGAAATCACGGGATTCAATTATTTCTAATTCCTCTAAAGAACGATGAACTTTGCAAAAAATGGATTTTAAATAGTGGTAAGAATAAAACTTTCAATGAACCTTGACGTTAATCTGAAGGAATAAAACTGGAGGTTAATCAAGAACTTTATCGAAACCTATAATAGTGGGCATAATACCTTGGGCCGCTTCATACGGGTGTCTCAAATTTGAGATATGACGTCATCGACTATTTTTTAAATGAAATCCCTTTTTTATTATTCTTCTAAAGGGCATAATAAAGTTTCAGTTCGGCACATAGTAATCGACGTGTGCGAGCATAGTTTAGTTATCGAAAAAAAATATCTCTCCTTTACTCAATTTATTGCAAAGTTAGAGACTCGTATACCTACGAGCCGCCATTGCCCATTACTATACAGGGTGTTCGTTAATGACATGCTAATATTTAAAAGATTGACTCTTGGACACATTTTAAGAAAAAAACTTCTTATGAATGTATGCCCTAAACAACTTAACTTTTAGATACAAAAGGAGGTAAAACATTTTTTTTTATATAATAAGTGCGATACTATTCTAGATATCTTTATGAAATTGGGTACAAGTCTTTTAGGCATCAAGATGTATTTTCTGTTGTACAGAGTTATCCAACGAGGACTAAACAAGGCGATTTTTTGACTTTCCCTGTACTTTTATAAAAAAAAACTGAAATAGCCATCATATGTAATTTTCTTCCGCGAATTCGGATATGTTCAGCAAAAAACAATTGAACATCAAATAAAAGTGCTAGGGGTCACTTTGATATTTTTTTAAATGGAACACCCTGTATATTACTACATATTTGGACTCTCTAGAAAAATCTAAACAAATTTTGTGTATAATATCCTATACCATATTTAGCTGTTTAACAAAAATATTGACATTTGAAAGTCGGGTAATTTGACACTTTGACAGGCTCTAAAATCTAAACTGCACAAGATCAAAGGACACGGTTTGCACATTCCTATCTTAAGTTTTCATAAACTATCAAATGACAGTATCTTCGAATATAACCTGCGGATAAAATTAACCGAGACTTTTAAACCTCCGGTTAAATTCAAAGTTACTATCATTCGATAGTTTATGAAAACCCAAGATAGGAATGTGCAGACCGTTTTCTTTGATCTCGTGCGGTTTAGATTTTAGAGCCTGTCAAAGTGTCAAAATGTCCGACTTTCAACTGTCAATATTTGGTAAACAGCTAAAGATAGGCATAGGATATTATACACAAAATGTGTTTAGATTTTTCTAGAGAGTCCAAATATGTAGTAATATACAGGGTGTTCTATTTTTAAAAAAGAGCAAAGTGACACCTAGCACTTTTATTTGATGTTCAGTTGTTTTTTGCTGAACATATCTTAATTCGCGGGAGAAAATTACATAAGATAGCTATTTCAGTTTTTTTTTTATATAAAAGTACAGGGAAAGTAAAAAAATCGCCTTGTCCAGTTCTTGTTGGATAACCCTGTACAGACAGTTTTTTTCCAGTGGCGTCCGTACCAGCTTTGCATTGAATATTTTTGAAGAAAAAAATGGTACGCACCTTTATCTTAAAATAAAAATCATTTTTGAAATTCGCATATATTTCTAAACAAATTTGATCAGTTGGTGTTTTTAAGTCCGATGCAAGGCTTTCGCTTAAAAAAAATCAATAATCGTCTCTTTGCATGGTCATAGAGAATTAGTTTTTATTTTTTCAGGTGAAAACCGTGTGTCGGACTAAAAGAAAAATCATGTGATCAAATCTTTTCCTTAAGAAATAAGGATTTCAAAAATAAATATATTTTTTATTTTAAGAAAAGTCAGTGGCGTACCACTGCTTGTCTAATAATAGTTTTGCCAGAAAACTTCCACAGGCTACTGATGAAATAACTCTGGATTTCTCCTGCGACTTTTAGTAGCAATTCAATGCAGGAGAAATCCAAAAGTGTCTAATAATTATTATTTTTTAAAGTTGACCTCTATATATCTGAAAAGTTAAGACGTTTAGGGCATATGTTCATATGAAGTTTTTTCTTAAAATGGGTCCAATAATCACCTCCTTAAATATTAGCCTGTCATTAAGGAACCACTCTGTATAAATAACTTTATATTGTATGAAATCAGAAGTTACTTGGTTTACCAAAGGAAGAAATCTACCGCAATTATGTATGCGAAAAGCATTTTTTGGAAACGGATTTTTAAAACAGCAATCAATTAAACTCCTCCGCACCTTATACGCCAAAACGATTTAAAGGACCAGCTCAAAAAATAAATACCACTGATAAGCCAAAAAAAATTTTTTTTTTGAATAGGCAAATTAAATGCGGCGAGCTTGCAGAATTAAGACAAAAAAACATCAGATTGAACACAAAAATTAAAGGTCAATGTCCCCTCATTGTTCATTACCGTAATGACTTGTTTGTCACTCGCAGCAAAAAGTTTTGTGGGGATACAGTTTCACGGTAAAAGGCGCGGGAGAAAGATTTCCTTTTATTATAAATCTCCCTCAGCTTACCGCTTTTTAAAGCGGCAAGGTTTAATTCTCCCCAGTGTTTCTAGTATAAGAAGTTGGATTGGAGAACGCATCTTTAAAACGGAAATCGACAAAACTGTCTTAAATCACCTTCTAAAAAAATATTCTACCATGTCTAGTGAAGAACGGAAATGTATTTTGGCATTTGCCGAAATGTCGATTAAAAAAGATTTGGAATATTCCAAAAAATAGAAATTATTGAGGGTTCCGAGGATCTTGGTCCTTTAGGACGTCTTCCGAAGCATGCTAAACAAGTTTTAGTTTTTTCTATTCGAGGCCTATATCACAAATGGAAATTGCCTTTGGCATATTTTGTTTCCGGGACCTCGGTAAAAGGCGAAAAATTGAAATCTTTAATTTTGTACGCCCTCGATAATTTAAATACTGTTGTATTTCTTCCAGAGGTAATCGTTTGTGATCAGGAATCAAACTATAGAAAAGCTTTTAGTTTGTTAGGAATAAATGCTGAAACGCCATTTTTTCTTTATCAGAAACACAACATTTTTGGGTTATTTGATGTACCTCATTTATTCAAAAATATCCGGTGTAACTTGCTACAGAATAATTTTACCTTGTTCGAGAACATTATAAGTTTTGATCATATTAAAAGGGTGTTTGCAATAGATCAGTCTTCGAATACGGCACGAGCCATGCCAAAGCTTTCTCAGAAACATATTAACCCAAATGGTTTCCAAAAAATGTCCTTTAAATTAGCCAAACAGGTTCTGTCCCATACTGTTGCCGCAGCGGTAAAAACATGTGTCAAAAACGGACAAATTCATGCGGATGGAATTCATACTGCTAATTTTTTGGAAGATATGATTCATTTATTTGATTCTTTAAATAGTAAACGGGTCTATTCAAAAAATCCTTTCGGTTGTGCTGTGTCAGACAAAAATACCATAATATTCCAATCTTTTAAAAAAGGCTTAGACATTTTTCTAAATTAAAAAACTCGAAGGCAGAATGGCCGTCTTGTTTTGATTTTATGATTCAAACCATCAATGCAATACATGCCTTATTTGAATCGGAGAAATCCAAAAAAAAAATCGTTTTTTCTTTTAACTATCAAATTAAATCAGGACTTCCTGGAAAATTTCTTTTCGACTATTAGGCAACATGGTGGATGGAGGATAAATCCCAGTGTAGATATGTTTCGAAAATGCTATTCGATCCAATTTGTAACCAGTTTTCTAAAAGCACGCAAGGCAAATTATGAAAACGATAATGACGAGCAACTAAAAATTGAATAACAAAAAAAAAACACACAAAAACTCATCAGGCTTAATTTACAATTTTTAATTATCATCATTTATATCTTAACAAATTAAAACTCAAAATACAATTTTATTCATGCCATAATGTACATAACAATGCCGATTGCAAATTTTAATTTCTTAACCCAAAATTCGACAGCATTCACTGTTCTCTACTACTGGGTGGTTCTTTTACTCACTTTCCAGGTAACGCTGATGATGGCACCCGCCGAAAGCGTTCTGTTAGGCTAATTTAGAGGTCCTTTTGGATAAAAATTTTATGTATGGAATACAAAGAGTGTTTCATTTAGTATATTTCGTACATGCACACAGCTTTCACTCTCAACTTATTAAATTTAAGGGTGCATTCCTAAAGTAATTTAATGAAAGAAAGTCTCGAAGAAAGTTCATCTAAACATGGGGTGTTAAGAAATCGGTCTTTTATAAATATTATAAATATTTGTAAAAGGACTTTTTAGAAATTGGCAGGTCTATTTTTGGTGATAAAAGTCTATTTTAGCCATAACTAGAATAAAATTATTAAATTTATTATGCATCGGGGGCATCTTTCCAATTATTTTTGTTCGAGAAATGTACGCCACTAACTTTTTTTGTAACTTTAATTAAATGAAGCAACTAAAAATACAACTTTTTTGCTGCTATAATTTTGTTCCTATCTGACCTCGCTTTCGAGAAAAAAAAATACCTTTTTATTATATGTTCCTGGCTCTTGAAATAAGCAAGTATTTTTTTTCTTTCAAATTACAAAAAATATTTTAAGAAAATTTGCTATCGCTTGCCTTAAATTAGTATCCAAAAAAGATAAAAATATCTGAGTAATGGGCCAGGGCGGAGATATTAATAACAAAACAACACCCAGTATCTAAAAAACAAGGCATTTCCAGACCCATGTTTATAAGGACTTTTTTTCATGAAATAAGTTCACCAATAAGCACTTAACTAAAAAATAATCATTCTGTGTAGAAATTTATTACACCAGAAGAAGAAAATTCTTCGTTGTTTTGCAAAAGTATGAATATCACAAAGTTTAGGAAAACAACAAATATTTTTTTGGCTGTAATAAATTCCTACACAAAATGGTGTAGTGATTATAAGACATCAATAGAAATGTAACCAAGGCAACCAATGTTAAGTTGCCTCGTCATTTAATAAATTAATTGGCAAAAAAACAAGCGTATCTCGAAAAACATGACAGATGTCAAAAATTTGACAAACTAGTTTTTTCTAATTAACTAGGCAATTAAACTGATGCATAAAACAAAAAGTTCGATTCACCCATAAAAATGCACGGTCCCATTGGATTTTCGAATTTTTTGCAGTGCCTTATTCTAACCCCTGTATAATACAGTTCCTACCAAAATGAAATATTTCCGATGAAGTTATCTTTGTCTCAATAAAATTTTCAACAACATAATTCAAACCGCATCTCGATATCTTTTTTCGTTCAAAACATGACGTAATAAATGTTTGAAAAAATACAATATCCTTATTATTATGTCCCGTAGTTTAGTAAAAAATTGTTTAAAAACAAATTTTTTATTTATATGAACTATAAACAAAAAAAAAATGGAACTAAATTAAATAATACCAGACCTGGAAATTGATCTTGACAAAAGTAATTCTAACAATCTTTTTTATGCATTTCATAAAATAAATTAACACAGATAAATCCCAGGACAAGCTCTTTTATTATATTAATTGTAAAATGGAATAAATTGATGGGCACGATTTAATTTAATGTTTATTTTTTTTAGAGCAATCTTGTTTTTTTTTACTTCAGGGTTTTCGCTCTTGTTACAATGCGCCGCTTACGTCAGGACTCATACCTACACTTTGTTTTACATATTCTGAGAATTTAACGAGTAATCTGTAATGCCTCAATAAGTAAAAAATATAAAATTTTCCTCTTGAAATGCGGAATTTAAAAAATTGTTTATTTTTTAATCCACCTTAAAAATCCAATTAAAAAAAAGAAACTGTATGATTTCTTAGACATGCAGGGAATAATTTTATATTGCCATAATTCAGGTAAAAATATTTAATTTTTCCCTTGAAATGCGATATTATTAAAATTTTTCTTTAGTTAGGATTCAACGAAAGAATAAATGAAGATCTGATAGAGATGTTGACGACGATAAGGCAAACGACATACATTTTCGTCTATTTAGTGATTTTTTTAATTGAATTATTATAAATACTTACCTACATACTTACAATTCAATTTCGTGTCAACCAACTATTACATATTGATGTATATCCTACTTCATACATAAATTGTATAGATGTATTTGATATTTTCTATCGTTACATTTTCATAATAATTTACTAAATAATCCCATTTTATTTCACCTAAATTAATTTAATGGGTACCTACCTACTTACAGACGTATTATTATACGTCTTTTAAAAATAGGTTTTTTATTTAAATAATTAATGTTTCATATGTTCATAATAATTATTACATACGTAAAAGAGATATATTTTATTTTCTATTTCAAACGTTTTCGTTATAAAACCATAAACCCAACCATAGTTAGGTTTATGATGAAACGAATTAAATCATAAATATTCCCCAAACTCACATTTGTTTTAAGACAACCGGCAATAGTGCATGATTTTACCGTCGAATTGCGTGCCATCTCATACCGAGTAGCAAAAGTAAGCCAGCCGAAATAGAGCTTTGGACGCTCGCTTGGGCAAGCGAGAGTCCAAATACAATACGTTTTTATACCGTTTAACTGAGCGTTTATTCGAAGTAGTTAGGTTTATGGAGTGATTCATTATCCTTGGTCTATTCTTTGGCAATGTTTATAATTATCCCCGCATGACCTTCTGGATAAAGCATCTGTATTATTATGCCATCTTCCTTCCCTGTGCTTAGCCTTAAAGTTATATTGTTTTAACCCCCTTCCTGACTTGACTTTGAATTGCTAGCGTCTCTGGATGGAGATGTAGACTGTAGTTGTACTAGACGGTCTCTCTTGAAATCACCAGTCCTGCAACATATATAGCACTAATTTGAAACATTTCGGTTACGTGGCCTATCTTCTAGTGGCTCCCGGAACCAACTCTTGCAGGTTTTTAGCAGGCTTCTAATATCGAGACTTTACTTGTGCCTGATAGAGCTGTCTTCTATGTTGGTCGCCAAATAGTCTCTCCAGGGCAGCTACAAGTATGTCATATTTCCCCTGTTGGCTGATGGGAATGGTCTGTAGTAGTTCCAGGGCAGATCCACGAAGCGCTACCACTAGTGACGTATAGCCATTTCTTCGTTATTCCAACCGTTGACAACCGCAGCGGTTTCAAATTGTCTTCTGTACATTGTCCACGATGTTTGACCGTCATACGTTGGAGGTTTGATATTTTTGACCTGTGACGAATACCCTCTCGGTGGGTGCTTGATGTTTTACTGTGGTAACTTCTGCTTGTAGATGCTTCATTTCTTTCTGTACTTCTTTTTCTACATTTCCAACTTCTTTTTCTACATTTCCAATTTCTTTTTGTACATTTCCAACTTATTTTTGTACAATTCCACTTCTTAGTAGTGATATGCCGTTTAGAAAATTTTAAAATTCCGGAGATATCCGGAAAAAACCGAAATTTTGAAAATTTGTTTTATTTTTTTCCTGGGCTTTTCTATAGGCTATCACAAAAAAATTCGGATGGTTGCTAGCCGTGACACTATATTGATGCTTTATATATCCGTTGTTTCTTTGATTTCCTGGCGAGGACGTCGTCGAAGGTTCAGACAATGATTAACAGAAATGCCTGCAAAGTTAAATGTGTTAACTAACCCAAAATATTTTACTCTCTATGGTGTTATCATTAAGTATTTTATTTTGGGAATGAATTATTCGATCATCAAATTACATTATTATCGAATGGCAATCAAAATATTTTTATAAGCAAAACGGATGAACGAGCAGTAAAATAAACAGCGTTGAAATTTAGGCAGTAAAGTAGTATATTTCATAAGAAGTATTCAAAGTATGTATTCAAACGAGTAATATACAATGATCCACATAAAAGTGAACCGGCCGTATAACTTTTATTTTTAAAGATAAGAAAACATGTTAAATATGAAAGTTTTGGGTTAGTTTCGGTTTGTTAGGAAAAATGCTTATTTTGCATATATTATGTTGGGTTAGTAATAGAGATGTCAATAACATCATTAAAATACGACCGTTTGCTTTATTTTTCCTTGCCCAATTTTACTGCTCAGTCATTCTTTTTGCGACCAAATTCTTGAATAGTTTGCTGAATTAATTACAAGAGTTTTATTTTTAATATGATAACTTGTACTTCTCCGGCAACATAGAATATTTAAATTTTTTACTACTTCATTGTACAACATTACTCCCCCACCTCTTTACGATTTCCATGTCTAATAAAAAAAATCTTATTCTTTAGGGAAAAGTTATTTTGCTTAGTTATTTACTCTTTAGTGGCTTATAATTTAAAATGAACTAAACTTAAGGGTACGAACATAAATCACAATCACATAGAGATTATTGTTATTTCACTACTCCCTGGTACAGGGAACTGTAAGGTGTTCATTTTTCAAGTTGCAAATTTGACTATGCGTGTATTTATCTATGGTGCTAGAAAAGTAAACTTTTTAAGATTACTATTTTATAGTATTAAAAATATTTGTCATAGAGGGCCATATTAGCTAAAATACTGGCTAGATTTCAGATCTTATCACTCGTCGTGGATAACCCTGAACCCTTGTATTTTAGTTCTCTAGGCAATACCTTGTTAAATAAAGTTCTAGAAATGTAAAAACGTTTATAAGCCTGCACTTATATTCGTTCTGTAGTCTTAGCATAAAATAAACTTGCGTCAGGAATGTAATAATATTTGTAACTGTATTTTAGTTCTATAGAATACAGATGACGTCCAGATTTATTTTTAGTTAGTTTGATTTTTGATTTGGTAATAGTTAATATCGTTACTCAGGCTTACAAAAGGGAAAAAATATAAAATGTAAAAATTATACTTGTAATTCATTTTGAAATGAAACGGTTTAGGTGAGATTGCTAGTAGAACTTAAAAAGTATTTACTAAATGTAAATGTAATGCATTTTGATGTTGGAAAATGTGAAGCATTATATTCCTACCTAGTTAAAGAAAAACTAACGTTTGTTGTTTTATTATAAATTTCGATGTAGGTAGTTGTTGTTCATGTTGGAATTTAGCCATTTGTATGAGTTGCATAGTTTCCACAATTTATAAAATAAAATGTAAGTTCTGTATTGTTAATAAAGTTTTATATTTTTTAAATATTGCTTATTTATATACTTACTTAACAGCAATTTAAAGCTTGTAAAATTGGGACATATTACTTAGTTTTATTTTTCAAAGGTCGGTAGCAAAGGCAGTAAGTAATAACTTTACAAAAACGTCTTTCTCACATTTGACAGACGAACGTGGCATCACGGCGACTACAGCCAAGGAAAAAGCAAACATGCTCGTCAAAATGTTTTCATCGCACTCTACCTTAGACGTCCCCCAAGGCAAGGCTCTCCCAACCATATCGAACATCAACACTACCAGGGCAGAAGTCAAGTTTCATTACCAGTCGCGGCTCGTGAGTTTATTGGCAAGTGGGTCAAATTTAGATGAACAGAGGCGCATGCCAGAATATCGCCGAAGTCGAAAAGTTTTCGGGCTGCCACGCCCAAAATGTTTTTTTTTCTTTAGAAAAAAAAATAATCAAATGTATTTATCGGTAATGCTTGTTTAAACCAATTGCAATGTCCTTCTGAAATTTGCTAGTGTCCTCATTATTAGGAAACTTTGTAGGTACCTGCTCTGAACAAATTATAAGTAATTCTAAATAAAACTAAAATACTTAATAATGTTCTTAAGATAAGTCTCTCACTTTTTATGTAGTTATGTGCTTGTAAATCAACTAGATTCTTCTATCAGTTCTATCCATCTGTTTGGAGAAATGATCAATCACTAGCTCATTTAGATTAAAATGTTTTCAGTACTTAACATTGCTAAAGTACTCAACCTTGACTCCCCCATTGTATTTCTTAAAAGTTTTTTCTCTTTAGGGTTGAAAAACACCGTTCACTTTCTACTGCTCTCATTGGAATAGTACATAAAGTCTCTTCTTGACTTATTATTCAGCTAACGTATAAACTAAATTTCATGTAAGTTTTTGAAAATACAATGCGTATGTCAATATCAGCCAATTAATATTAGTTTTTCTTTGTCTAACCCGTAACCCAAATGTCTTGCAATATAATATTTTATTCCTCCGAGCGATTCGAGTGTGTTTTCATAAAGGTCAAACAGCATGCGGACCTGCGAGCGCCAAAAGCACTATCATTGGCCGGCCGTCGACAATTTCGTCAACTATGCATCTCTTTTTAACTCCCTAGAAAGCGCGTATAAACGCGCATGTCTTAGTTTCGGTTCTCTAATTGCCGTAAAAAGCCATAAGGTGAATTTAAAATACGGCCGAACATCCAACATCAACTGAACAAATTGGGGAGTTTTCGCATGAAAATGCGCACTTTAAAAACAAATAATTATCAGCTGATAATTAAGAAAAAATGCAATTAAATTAAAATTAGGTGGGTCATTGACCAAATGACCTTACTGAGAAGCCGCGCCTGTTCATTACCGTGATATTCGTAAAGTTCTTAAAGAACTAGATACGCAAAAGGGATCAGGACCGGACGGAATACCTGCCACCGTGTTAAAGAACTACGCCAACGAACTAACAACCATTAACGCGGGCGTGCCTCAGGGCGCAATACTTACCAGCTATGTTCCTCATATGACCTGCTGACCGAAACGAATAATCCTGTTTACAGTTTTGCAGATGACAGTACCCTTGTCTACCAATTTAGATCAGAAACATCTTTACCAGCGACTGAAACTCATCATCGCAGACATGAGCAGATTACAGCAATTATTAATCAAGACCTGGAGTAATCAGTCCAGGGGGCGACAGAAATTTGGTCCAGTTCAATGCAGCAAAGACCCAAGCAGCCACGTTTATCAAGAGGGCCAATATGGCGGGCCCTGACATCATTATGGCAGGATCGACCAATGCTTTATCCTCGTGAATCGGACTACTGGGTGTGTCAGTCAACAGAAATATGTCCTGGCATTACCACGCTGCTAACATCGCAAAATCAGCCTCCCAGAAGCTTGGTGCGCTATTTCGCAACAAAAAACTGTATACACCGCAGCAGTTGCTCTACAAAGCGCAAATAAGACCGTGCTTAGAATATTGCTCACACATCTGGGTGCCATACCGCACCAAAGCACACCCTAAAGCTGCTGGGTTCCATTTAGAAGAGAGCTGTGCGTCTCGTCGGCGACCCGGAATATGGATTGTCTCATTGTCTGGAACACCGCAGACATGTGGCCGAGATGTCCCTGTTTTACTGATACTTTCACAGCAGATGTTCCCAGGATTTAGCCCGTCTCATATTTTTTCAAGCTGAGAATTCCTTATGTCCTCGGTTGTTGCAAAGTTTACCTTACCACCCAATAGCAGTGTGGTCAGGTTAAAAAAATTAAAAATCGGCAGTAGATATGTAATTTCATCAGATGTGAAAAAAAAATCGCGAGATTTTTAAAAAGATCAGTCGAAATGAAAGAGCACAGATATTGCAGCAATAAATGCTTTAATGTGACTGCAGGCCCGGATTTAAGCATACACTCTAGCTAGGCGTCTCCATTTTCGACAATTCCCTATACCTATGATATTTGCGCCACCAATCCCTTTGTTCTAAAAATATTAAACTTGTGATTTATGACACCTGCATTATGTTTGCATCGGGAATGCCGACAGACGAGATAAGACAGAATAAATATTTAAAAAGTACTTTTTTTTTAAAGCAGGCATTTACAGAATTTGTGATGTTTTGGTACTCGATCTGTGCTGTTAGAATATTTTGTAAGTGCAAGTAGTAATGGGGCGATCGCCCCTCTGCGGCTACGTCACTGAATGTAATAATATATATTACCATATTTTAGTTCTATAGGTGACGTCTAAAAAATATACTTTCAGGACTGTAAATTTCTTTATGGCGGTGGCACACACATTAAAGGGAGATCCTATGGCGCTTAACGAGCGGTGAATAGCTGTAAGTTATAATTAATTAATGTAGGGCGCCAGACAAAGGAGTTTTTGTAAAGTGATGTCCTAGGTGTTTCCAGTTGTACGATAAATGGGTTAGTAATAACGCTTATGGTCCCTTATTTTAATTATATAGGTACCACCTAAAATACAATTGATTTATAAATGAAGCGGATAAAAGGGCTTGTGTTTTCTTTATTCTCGTTTGATCATATTTAACGGAATGAAGGAAAATTACTCATTTGGTGTTTTGTTAAATTTCTATATAGTAGGTATTTTTCAGATTTGTAGCATGATACATTGTTGACACATTTTATAAAATGCAAATGCTGTGCCGTTAATAAAGTTTGGTATTATTTTAAAATATTGTTCCAGTGTGTGCAATGCTAAAAATATTTGGTACCTGTATGTAGTAGCGTTGGTTCGAAACTTATAGAAAGTTAGGTATTTGGCATTTTATTCAAGATGCATCTGAAATATTTAGTAAAACAAAAATATAAGAAATATTGTCCAAAAGTAGTATTTTATTCCTTTAGATTTCCTATAACTATAGAATCAAAAATACGCCGAAAACGGATTTTAAGATTTGCTCTTTTTATTTATCGCATGTTTATTCTTTCTTTTCCTCTTCACAGGCGATGATTTTATTTCTTCTAGTTGATGCGGACATTCAGTTTTCTTGTGGCCAGGCCTTTTACAATTTAAGCACTCCTAAAAAGTGTACAACGAAAGGAAGATAATTAATTTAAAGCATATACTTAACATAAATAATTTCCATCACATTTTCTACCATTGATATCTTCCCATATGGGGCTTTAGAAAAATGTGATTTAGTACTTAAAATGGACTCTAGTCGCTTAAAACCGACACGATTTTAAACTAATTCACACACCCCTCTTAACACTGCGTCATACCAAATATCCTGGGGAAAAAACTCCTAGCCTAGGATTTTACTTTAAAGTAATTCTAGTCCTTGAAGATAATTTACAACACACATGCATGCAAGTGTGCATTTTATGATTCACTGGAATAAAATTGGATCTTCACCTGATGCTATATGGATATATATTATTTGTAAAAGCCCATATTATTTTTTAAAAGCATGCATATTTCTCAACCATATCACATCATAGTGATCAAAAACACATTGATTTATACATTTTTCACGATACTGTCTTACCCCTGCAAATGCAATCATGCCACATCTGTGGCTTACTTGGGCGCATCTCTGACAATTAGGGCAATGTTTCCAATTTGGCTTCACACACCGTTGACAGATGTGGCAATGCACATAGGTCTCTCCATTTTTTGAGGTGCATTTTTCACACAGATTGCAATGCTTGTTTTCTTTTGACACCCATTTGTCACAATCCTGACAAAATGTGTATAAGTCATCTGGCAGTTTGATTATCCTAAAAATATATATCGTTATTACCTACCAGTGATACACAGTGTGCCTGTTATCGACGTATCAAGTGGCATTGCAAATTCCACTTAATAAGCTACAAATTGCCAACTCACCCAGTTTTGACCCTAACTTAAAATAGGTAAGATCTAATCTAAATGATATCTGTCAAAGTCAGCAAATTTTTATACTTACCTAGGACTAATGTTAGTGAAAATTCTTACTGGAGACCCTTGCTTTCTGCCTTTTGGACCATTTTGAAATAATGGATGGTTATCATATTCCACTTTATAGTCAAGCATAGAAAAACCTGGCAATGAATTATGTATTTGAGGTTCCATAAAATATGGGAATATCCAAAATATAGGAAGATCATTTTTGCACCCATTGAATTTTTTATATTGAGTATTTATAGTAGAAAATGTTTGTGCCAGTGGTTCAATTCTGCCACCAAATGGTGGATCTGTTATCAAAATTGTATCTGCACCTCTGAAAGACAGTTAATTTTATTAACATATATAGTTATATCTATGCATATAGGGTGTTTATCAAATTAGTCTACTGTTACCATTCAGCTGTGGTTTAGTTTGAAGTGTGATAGAAAATCCATAAAGGTTCAGTATTTACCTAATTAGAATGGCTGAATTTTGTGAAAATATCATGAACTATTTTAGGTAGCTCAGTTTCAGACAAACACACTGTAGAACTCCCTTGTTTTGAATATAGTGACAAGTGCCTCAGTGCTTGCCACACTTAAGATGCATATAAATTTGTATCAAAAATAATAATTCCAATTCTACTTCAAATTAACTCAAGTCTTACTTAGTGCTCTTCAAAAACTCTGTGAAAACATGTTGTGCTTCTTCAAAGAAAAAATGATTGTTAAATGAGTTGTACCAGCAAAATTCCAAAGGTCCAAAAAAGTTATGGAATCTATCATCTATGTCTAGCAATATAGATGACACACCTTTTACATTAGATTGGATATATTCGTGGACTCTTGGTGTTCCTATGCAAATAATGTGCCTGAAAAATCAAAAAAGTATTAAGATACTAATTCAAAAAACTCATAAATTAGATTCTAATTTTAATATTGTATGTAAACAATAAATATGAGTCCCTAAGACTCCAGGGCTTCCCAAAATCACGATAGTTTCATGCCCATGTGACTATAGATCTTGGTCGGATTGTTCAGTTCTCTGTCCTTAACTCCTTGGAGCCCAAGATGATGATTGAAGGGAGCACTGAATTTAGATGCTTATTTATACAAATCAATATGATAAATATAATCAGCCCCGACTCCAGGCTTTAGGCCGCCCGAGGCGAGAAGGATTTGGCCGCCCCTTACAACAGACCAATTAAGGAACTTTTGTCCGTTCTAGAACAGTGGCGGCTCATGACCTGTTAAAGAGGCAGTGCTACTCAGGGGAGGCAAAATCAAAACAGTTGTATATACTCGCGGTGGGGCGCCGCAAATTTTTTACAATTTTCAAGGTCAAACGGCCTAAAATGTTGAATTAGAAATTCGCCCAGCAAAAATATTTCATTAAAAAAATAGGTATCGTTATAGACATTTTTCATTTTTTTGATACAATTAACATCTTTGTCAAAAACTACTTTAAATATTTAATTATCAAAGTTGGGAGGGCGGCGCCCTAGAGCCTTACCTCACTGGCTTCCACTGTTTTAGCTGAATACCAAATAACAATACTATTTATTTGTATAAAAAGGAACCGAATGAAACTAGGAAAATTTTAATAACATTTTTAAATTTACATATTAACTAGTGAGTTAACTATGAAATAATACATTAAACTTTTCCGTGTCCCCACTTATTTAAACTTAAGCCAACCTTATTAGGTTCAAGACTTAGGTTCATTAGAAAATTATTTTGTGCCCTGTTAAAAGATCGCCGCAGGGAGCTTATGGAAAAGTGGTTCCGTTCAAATTGGCTGAAATTTTGTAATGATGTTCTTTTCGAGTTCCCGATCAAAAGTTATCATTGCACCAACGAAATTGTTCGAGCGGTTTTCGAGATATTGGCTGCCAAATCCCATTTTGGGGTATGCTGTAAAATAATAAGACTTAGTATTGAAAGGATACCACAAATTGTAAATGCAGTTTTCTTGTCACTTATATGTTACGAAATTACCATAATTATGCTTAAAATATTGAACTCATACTAGGATATCAAAAAAGCCGTTCACATTGTACAGGGTGTGACAAAAATGAAGCAAAATACTAATAGCCATCTTATCCGTCAAATAATTATTATTAATAGTACCGGTACAAATGATATTAACTAGAATATATCTAAAAATGTCGTATATATACCAGGTAAGTCAAAAAAGCAATTTTTAACGTACAGGGTGCGTCAAAAAAGTTGCAACAACACTACCAATAGAAAATATACCTATTTCCTCTCAACGATTTTTTTATTAATTATACTTCACGAAAATAAATTAAAAAACAAAACAAATACGTACCAGGCAAGTCAAAAAAATTGTTGTCAATATACAAGGTGAAAGGAAAAATAACATTTTTCTGTTAGATCAACCTCTTGCCTTTAGCGTGCTATAGCAGTATATCGATCAGTATTATTCTTCTCAACTTATTACGCAAATATTTCTTGGAAACATTTACGGTATTCTGTAAAAAAAAATTATTATAAAAGCGGCTATACGGTAAATAGAAAAAGAATAACCAGAGTAGTTTTAGTTTAAAATAATTCTTACCGTTATAGAATAATTTGAATATTGGCATTATGTCTTCTGTTACCAGCATCCAAAACCGTTTCTAATAAGGTCGTAGCTGGATATTTTACAGTGGCTTCGTATTGCGAGTAACCCAGATACCACAAAACTGGCGCAACATGGGCACATGTTCCTAGTGTCCTTGCACCAGACTTACAAGTACAGTAGTATCCTCGAATTGCATCTTCTTGGTATGCAATGAACAATTGATGTTTAATCGCATTGCAGTGGTGCGAGTAAATGCGCAACCTAATTATGTTTTGATTATCCATTAGTGTATCTATTTGAAGTTCGTTATCCGGTATCCTCTGAGTTGTATCTTGAATGTAGGAAGGAGCAAGATTAAGCTGATATATGCCTATAGTAATGTCCCTTAGATAATTCGCATGAAGACGGGGAAACGCAGGGACGTGATTTTGACCTAAACTAGTGAAGGGACTATTCGAATACAAATAATCGAAGTATTCGATTCTGGCTTGCATTCGAATGCATTCGATTCTCAACGAAGAATTCGAATACCAAAAATATTCGAATGCGCTAACAACGAATTAATCGTCCCTCGAATGCTGGTTGAATCGAAACGAAATATGAATCGGCACAATTCGCGTCAAATGCGATTATAATATAACTTGTTCGATTATGTTGGTCTGCCGTCTGAGTAACAAATAATAGCGGGCTTTGTTTTGTATTATGGTGAATAATAATCGAAAACGCTATACTGTAAAAAGTATAAAATAGAGTAAAACTATTAATTAAACAATTACTGTGGTAGTTTTTTAATTGTTGAATATTTTTCTTCTGTAGTAAATATATTACTAATTTTAAATGCGGTAATCGGCAGATCTGGCATACATATTTTTGCATATGCAGAAGATAAGGAGTTTTGGGAATTCAAATTTAAATTATTAAAATGATTTTAGTAAATCTTTAATAAACTTTTACATAATATCTAAACAAAACAACTTTTAACCAATATTTTATTTTTTAATCGTGAATGCTTTCCCTAATCTTTGTAAAAGATTTTGCTTTTATGCTTAAATGTATCAAAAATGAAGACTTCAAGATGAAACAATCCAGAATCAGACAATTTGTAAATTTGAATTCGATAAGGAGACTTCGAAGTCACTCGAAATCTCGAGAGGTTGAATCAATTGAAACATTTGGGATATCGCGACTAATCAAAAAATAAGTCGATTCTTTGTATTCGAATAATCATTCGATTCTCAAAAGTATTCGAATGCAAGCTATTCGATTCTAAAAATCATCCGATTTTCCCTTCACTAACCTAAACGTCTCCATCTGCCATTTCTATATCAAAGATTTTCTTGTTCGACTTTTATTTGGAGGTTGTTTATTTCTCTTGAGCTTGCCAATATCTCACGAGCTAATTGTGCTGTGGCTCCTTGCAAAGCTATAGCTTCCCGATATTTGTTGATAATAGCAGCACAGATCCTGTAGAAGTCCCCTAAGTTTGTAATATGGGAGATTGGTATCGTTTCTGAGAAAAACTTAAAAATTATTTAAATATGTCCATTCCTAGCTTCCACAATCCCTCGAGTTTTAGTTACTAAACGAGAAGCATTCGCTTCCTCTGTAGTCAATTGTTACTGTCGGGGTCTTAGTTGGCAAGGCATTCTACACTCAATATCAAATCTTTGTAAAAATATTATGGCATAATATTAATTTACACTCGATCGACAACAAAAATGTCGTTTTATTGAAACTAGTTCCGGATTCCTTGAATATCCATCTGGTATTCATTCCTGAGCATTGAAGCATCATTGTTGTGGGAATTGGTAGCGTTGTTGCAACTTTTTTGACGCACCCTGTACGTTAAAAATTACTTTGTTGACACTTGGTATATATACGACATTTTTAGATATATATTCTAGTTAATATCATTTGTACCGATACTATTAATAATAATTATTTGACGGAAAAGATAGCTATTAGTATTTTGTTTAATTTTTGTCACACCCTGTACAATGTGAATGGCTTTTTTGATGTTCCTAGTATATGTGTTCAATATTTTAAGCATAATTATGGTCATTTCGTAACATATAAGTGACAAAGAAACTGCATTTACGATTTGTGGTATCCTCTCAATACTAAGCCTAATTATTTTACCGCATACCCCAAAATGGGATTTGGCAGCCAATATCTCGAAAACCGCTCGAACGATTTCGTTGGTGCAATGATAACTTTTGATAGGAAACTCGAAAGCAACATCATACCAAAATTTCATGACCAGAACCACTTTTCCATAAGCTCCCTGCAGGGTCCTTTGTAAATAATTTGCCTAATTTTGTTTTTCGTACGGGTTTTTAGATTAAACATTTCAGTAAAAAAATTAAATATGCATAAAACTATATAGAAAAAATAAAAAAGGCCCCCCCCTAAAAATCGGCCGCCTCGCCGCCTCACCCCTGGAGACGGAGCTGAATGTATATTATATGTTCAAACATGTGTCAACTAATTTAATTTGTTACCTACTTATAGCTTAAATCCTGAACTACATCAATGAGAAACTTGACTGACTTTTTAGAAAAAAGGTATTGAGCTTCTCTTTTTGCATTATCCAATGGCGGAAGAATTTCTGAAGGGTGATCCAATTGATAATCAGTTATGTTAGATATTAGTGAGTGGCCATCATGTTTAGTTACATTTTCTATCATAAATTTAGAGCATTCCTTGCAGAAGGTACGTTTGTGTGATGGGCGGGATCTAATCTACAAATTAACATGTCAGTAACTTTTTTTTATTTATATAATACATTATTATGGTTATGTACCTGGTTCAACAACAGGAATAACTTCCTATGGTTTATTCCTTTAAGAAATCTAATCCGTTCACTTTCCCATGCTTTTAGCTTTAATTTGGATACTTTGTTTTTCTCGTTTGCCCATAGAAAAAAACTACACAACTTTCTATCTCTGCAAGCGGAACAAGCAAAGAATTGTTTTTCATTTTTCCCAATTTCTCTAGAAAATAACAGTGTGGGGCCATGTGGACATGCCGGATGAAATTTCAGGTCTTCAATTATGACTTTTACCCCATTGCTATTTTCAGTTTTGCCAGGCTTTCGGGAGCATTTCATTGCATTGCATTTCTGTATTTGTGTTTATAAACCACAAAAAGAAAGGTTACAGTGTTGCCGATCTGAATTTGTGAAATTACACGATGGTCTGTTCAAATTGCACGCTTTTACACGCTTTTAGTTTCATAAATACACACTTTTTACACACTACCTAATTTAAGTCATTCCCGTCTACCTACTGCAGTATTGAGCCTTCGCGCATGCGTACATGCTTTTCATATATTTTTCAAAGTTGTTTTTTCTTGATTTTGGGCATTTCCTTTGGTTAGTTTGGGTTAGTTTTGTTTGCTTGCGCCCCCGGAGCGAGCGGATCAACCAACAGGCACGGTTCGCACACATTTTACTCTTAACCATCTACACAAGTCCTTCCGGCTGACGAGACCTGGGCTTGCGCGCGAAATTTTTTCACTTCATGCAATGCCCTCATCCACGGCCACCCGTGCCTCATCTCGCCTCGCTCGCTCCGGGGCGCAACCAAATTGAATTAATCCAAATTTAAAATAAGGAACAAACATAATCTTAAAAAATATTTAAAAAAGCGAACGCGGGCCATCCCTTCACAAGCACAGAACCTAACCACGCGACGCGCTGACAGCAATTTCCTTGACCCTAAAAGACATGTTTGCCAGAAATGTGTTTGTGATGCGCGCGAAAGTCCAGGGCTTGTCAGGCGGGTGGATGATTAAGAATAAAGTATCTGCGCCCGGCTTAACCAAAAAATAAAAATGTGACACAAGACACTACAGAGGTGAGAGGATGACTTGTGGCGTCACGCTGTCAGCTGTCACACTTGGGTTTGTATTTTGCTTTGACAAGGGAAGTTTTGTGCTATGTTGGGGTTTGGAACCTTCGGCAACATGCACTAAACCTGAGCTTTATCCACAATACCGAAACAGAATTTTTGCACTCGACGCGCGTTTCGCTAACCATATTAGCATCATCAGGAGATGATTAAGACTTAATCTTAATAATCTCCTGATGATGCTAACATGGTTAGCGAAACGCGCGTCGAGTGCAAAAATTCTGTTTCGGTATTGTGGATAAAGCTCAGGTTTAAAGTTTTGTGCTGTCACAACTGCCACGTAACAGTCGTGGTGACTAGTATTGCCACCCCTATTACAATTATTACAATCGTGTGCTTTCTATTAAGCTATTTCCAAAGGAAAAAGAATCTGTTACTTTTTTCGTTATCTCATGTTTAGGTTACCAAAAATTGTTACAAAGCTCTAGTTCTCAAATTCTTGATATTAAACACAAAAATAAAATAACAAATAACACTAATATAAGCCGCACAATGCATAGCAGAACGAAAGGAACAGTAAAACCAAAAACGAACAAACAACAAATAATACTATGCACACAGTGAACAAAGTAGTAAGTACCAAAATTCCATGGGGAGTCCCATGCCCATCAAGTTTAGGTGGTGACAGTGCTAACACGACAGTCACGACACTTACTTAATAGAAAATAGATAAATGCAAAGCCTTGATGGAAATGACAAAACTGCAAACTTAAGTGCCGTATAGTAGGTCATAGCCCGACAGATATCGTTGAATTTGTAAATCAGAACAGGAAAGCACGTCTAGTCCTATTTATTTTTTATTACAATAGTATTTCGGTAAAGAAGTGGCCGTGGCTTTGGCCTGGAAAGCCATAAAAAAACAAAAGGGTTTTTGAAATTACAAAATTACACGCAAATTATACGCTTTTTGTGAAATTACACACAAAATACACGCTTTTTGAGAGTGTTCGAAAAATGCACGCAAGGCGATCAAAACGCACACAAAGCGTGTAATTACACGCTAATTGGCAACACTGAAAGGTTATGGCAGAGACAAGGGGTTGTTCTTGTTCTTGTTAATGGCTTTGCTGCAAGGCAATCCGCCAGCACAATTTGGTAGTGACCTGGATGTTGTCTGGCTCTAAGCCATATCCAGACCACTGAAATTGTCACTAAAAAACTTTATTTTATTGTTAGCTTCAAAAGTACTGTGAGTGGATCTTAGAAGTGAGCTTTCTCCAGAAAACTTCTGTATGAGGTTAACTGTTAGCAAGACATAACAACATAGGTAACACAAATGGAACAGTATCTTCAGACAGACAACACAAACATACACTGAAAGGAAGGGATAACAATTAGTTAAGCATTGGGTATAACTATAAATTAATCTTATTAATTGCCAAAAATTTTAAAAGCAGGTTAAGCTTCTCTTCCTTGGGATCTCCCAGCACAGTAAAAATAGAAATTGGGGTCATCGAATTTCTACTAAGAATCCTATATAAATCAAAATTAGGAATGACGTTAATTGGACATTCAAAAAATACGTGATTTAGGTCTTCCACCAAACCACATTCACATAGCGGATCATCCTTTAGGTTTAACTTAAAAAGGTGGCACTTCACAGAGCAATGACCCGTACGCATCCTAATGACTGTCGTAAGATGTCGTCTATTCTTGTAAGGGAAATTAAAAAACCAAGATTTAGATGGAAATAAATCTTGAACCTGAATATATTGATGTCTCCTCTTATAAAGTGCCTCCTTCCAATACGTTTTAAATTGGGAAAAAATTTGTCTTTTAATTACAGGCAAGAAATCCCCAGAGTCCAAAAGAATGTCCATCGGTACACTCAAATCCCTTCTCACTTTAGCGAGTATGTCGACCATTACGTTTCCAGGGATGTCAGAATGGCCTGGAATCCAGGAGATCAAATACTGAAATCCGTTTTGGTTAGCCAGAGCTATCAATCTCTTTGTTCTGAGAGACCAGAGATCAGCCCGAGGGCTAAAGTGATTGCCTTTTATTTTAGAGACTGCACTGAGAGAGTCAGAAAAAATTATTGCTCTTTTAAAATTTTTATTTAAACATGATTTTATTGCTTGATGGATAGCTATGATTTCAGCCTTATAAATATTGCACTCTCGAGGAAGTCTTTGAGAAAACCTGTAATTAATATCCGGAATATAAAGAGCATACCCCACTCTTTCGTCCATCTTCGATGCGTCCGTAAAGACAAAAACATAATCACCCTTGTATCTCTCTGTTGCCATCAAGAATTTTTCTTTCGCCATGGGTTCATTCTTTTTTATATTGCAATTAAAAGTTTGTAACGGGGAAATTAAAATATCAAAATCTATATCATAACAATAGAAATTAGCGTTTTTATGTATTCTCCTAAAATAAGGATAGAAATATTCAATTGCCGAGACTAAATATGGAGAATTATCATCTTTAAAAAATCCCGGATTTTTGATCAAGTTTCCACGTAGTCTGCAAAGAATGGAAATCAAAGGGTGACCCTGTAAACCAACTACTTTGGAGAGAAACTTAGTAGCCAACATTCTCCTTCGGTAGTCAAGCTCCAACATTGGCAAATATATTATAATATATTTGGGTTATGGCCATATATTTGTAATATTAAATATATTTTTATGGCTAAGGAGGGCTAGAGCACGGTAAATACACAAACCAGTAATTTAACTCGCCACGTCACACGCTTCCTTCAGCTGCCTGTGACCTTCAACGCAGTTCGGTAGCGTATCTCATCCGAAAACGATCAGTGTCGTATCGAAGCGGGGCCTGCGCGAAGTTTGTGCTTGGCCATAACCGTATCTTTAGTCTGATAAGTGAATTTTTGAATCGTAGTAAATATTTTGTTCCTTATTCCTTGTAGTAAACGATGGAAAACATTCAAAAGAAGAAAACTGGTAGCATTTGCGCTGCTGCAGGTTTTAAAAACAAATACTACAATTCGAATGAAACATTTTATCATTTCTCAAGGTAAGAAAATATTGGTCTTCATATAAGTGTATGGATTTTTTTTCTTCTTTTATAAAAATCTGCTAATGTCACAATTACAATTTCTAAGCGTAATAATTTGGTTTCTAGGATTTGATTATGACGCCATATTTTATAATTATTATAATATATGTAATGACTTTCCCTTACTGACGTTTGAAGAAAAAAAATATTATTTTCAACCCTTGTTGCACAATATAATATTTTTTCTATTTTGCGTCAAGGCCCACTAGCAAAAATTTCGACACTGCTTTGAATGAGATTTCTATTAATAAAAACGTCAAAAATGACAAGATGGCCGCGCAACTGCTGATGGGAATTAAAATAAATTAATGATTTTCATCAAAAAACCTGCAAAATACAAAAAAATAGCATAAAATATACGTTTTAAAGGACATTTAGCGGGTCGTTTCCTAATTTCGTGCTCGTGCGAAAAAATATGCTGTGCTGTATAAAGAAAAATCATTTTAATTATGGAATAGTTATTACCTAAGAAGTTCGGAAAGTGGTACTTTTTCGCACACGACGGAAGCGGAGTTAGTGCAAGCCGTCAAAGACATTTTAGACAAGTGTTAGGTACAATAATTACAAGATCAATCGACTTATCTGTAAGGAAGATCGATCGGAATTATCCGAGCATCTCCGCCGTCCCTCATTACACTTTGTAGTATACAACTTTTTCCCAATCGGTACAATTTTTAAAGAAGTTATCTGAAAACATGGTGATTCAGCCGACCCTGGCTAGCCGCTCGAGCTCATCGCCTTGATGCCTCATTACAATTTTGGTTAGTGAGATTTTTGATTACCTTGCATTTGGGGTGATAGGGAGAAGGTAAAGACTGGGTGGGTTTGTAATGAGGGACGGCGGAGATGCTCGGATAATTCCGATCGATCTTCCTTACAGGTAAGTCGATTGATCTTGTAATTATCCTTCGCATCTCCGCCGTCCCTCATTACACTTTGTAGATGTTTAAAGTATTTGCGATGTAATCTACATTAACTGAAAATTGCGATTTTTCTGTAGTACTAGATTTGTAAGGCCCTTTTTATAAACTAAAATTCAAATTTATAACCATTAGATTTAATAACACACATTATGAAGGTACATATATCATGTTTAACGCTTAACTGATAATAACCATTAACTTATTTTTAATACTATACCAATATTCTTATGTAATATGATAACAAGTTGGTAAGTAAGTTATAATTGTAGCTTAATATTTATATGATTCCTTAGAAATTATGGTTCAATAAACAAGATGCCAATCCAGTGGGATTACCCACGCCAAGTTTTTTATAGAATTTTGAGAATACTTTTGATTTTTCTGTCGAGCCAGCTGTCTTCTGAATGGTTTTTAATGTAACTCCCATTCTTTGAGCTGCTGAAGTTGCCCCGTGTCGCGTGCTGTGTGCCTCAAAGATTTCCATGTTTATACTGCTGGCTTTTAGTATTAACTTGACCCATCTGCTAATGGTTTGACTGCTGTCTGGGTGATAGGGCTTTTTGTGAGTGAGTATTACTTTTTCTTTGGTTTTACTACTTGTGGTATCGATTGCATCTGCAAATGCAACGATCTATTAGCATATTTACAGTATCTGTGAATGCCATAATTTCTGTTTTTGAACAGAAAAATAGGTATGTTCACTAGCTGCAACTGCAATTGCAGACAGTGGAGGGTACGATCGATTGTATCTGCAAATACAACGAACTATTCACCTTTTATTGACTGGTAGCACCCTTTTTCCTTTTGTGCGTTCTATGTAAGTCTCTAATAGTGTGGCTATACATAGTCCAGGTTGATTAATAAAATAAGGTAATATTAAACTAGGTTGAAGCATGTTTAAGCCACTTGCTTTTATTTTATCCGGGATTCTGATTTCAAATATGTATTCATATTTAAAAATATTGTCTATTTTTTCTTCCGGGTTGTCCGTGATTTGTGTGCCCTTATCAGTATTAAGAGTGTTACTAGCTTTAAAGTTAGATTTGTAGATTTAAGAATTCGTGAGGGTATATGCTCTTTAAGCGCTGTAGAACTGGGTAGGAATCCCAAGTAATTGAGTATTTTGGTTTTGGGGGTCTTATGTTAAATGTTCCATTGAGAAACCTTTTTATAACCGCTTCGTCTTTTGTTTAATATTCAATATTAGAGAAAGTGCAGATTTGTGTGAGTTCATGGTAGAGTAGGATGACTCCGAAGACAATTGAATGTTTAGGAGCTCAAGAATAAGTTTACGGTTTTTTTATATATTTGTTGGCGCTTAGAAAAACAGAAATTCCCCTATTTATTGTAAGTATTTCCGTATTGTTTGAGGGCGCTATCTGTCAATGAAGAAATAATCACATTTATCGCTTCATTAGGTACGCTTTCTTATAGAAAAGCTCTCCTGACAATGAGGAAGTTTCATCATTTTTTTTTATTTTACTTTATTTTTGTATTATTGCTGATTTCGATAGCCCATGAAAAACAAGTGTTTTTTCTTTTTTCCCTAAGCCAAAAAATGAGGCAGATACAACGCCTTGAGATGTGCTTATGACGTCATAATACACATTAATTGTTACGTCACACCATGCATAGTATATCTATATATACAAAACTAAAAACTGCACTGTTCTATAGTTTGCAATAAAAAATAATCAGTTTAATTTCTCAGGAAACTTCCTAATTTTCCTACAGCCAGAGAAATTTTCTTCCACAATGGTTGTTTCTCTCTGCAAGGAGATGTGAGTAAGTATTTTTCAGGGTAAATGATAATAGACTGTTCTGCCAGTAGGTCCCTTTTCTCTTGTATAAACCCCAAAAATGAGCATGGTTGCGGGGGAATAACTACGCTTTTTTCGGAATTTATATAAAACCTAAATCTTGTAATGTTTGTGTAATTTTATTTATACTTTTAAGCAATTCTCTTTTGAATTACCAATAACTAGCCAATTGTCTAAGTAGAGTACAGTTTTTATACCCTTTAATTTTACATATCTTATAACTGGTTTCAGTTTTGTGAAATGATATGGAGCTGTACATAAACCAAATGAAACACAATTAAATTGGTATAGTACGTTGCAAAAAACGAATCTTAACAACTTTTTTGACTACTGTGCATAGGGATAAGGAAATATGCATCTTTAAGAGATCAGTTTTCCCCAAGAATGCGTATTTTGAAATTAAATTTTTTGCCGTCCTATGTAGTCTTCTACTTTGCTAACCGGAGTGGTGTCCTATTGAAAGGGATTTTATAATCCTGTACCCACTCTATTATTGACTGAGGACATTGCAGTTGGCAGCTGGTGGATCATACTGTTTGTTTTTTTTTTTAATATTCTAGTCCTTTTAATAAGTAATTGTCCCATCTAAACTATCTGGGTATGTAGTTCTAGCCGCGCAGGTGTGATTTCGTCGGTTTTTTTTTGCCTATACCTACACAGCTAGGTGCTCGTTACTTTGTTCAGGACCATCTGGTGCTTCTGATGTTGGTAAGTCTTGATTCGGATAAGTTATTTCCTCAGCTAGCGTGAGAGGATCTTCTAATGCATTTGCAAATGCAAAAGAGTTTCCTTGGTCTTGCTACTTATGATATCGATTGCATCTGCAAATGCAACGATCTATTAGCTTATTTACAGCATCTGCAAATGCTGCAATTTCTGTTTTTGAACAGAAAAATAGGTTCATGAATATGTTCACTATCTGCAACTGCAATTGCAGACAGTGGGTACGATCGATTGTATCTGCTAATACAACGAACTATTCACCTTTTTGCTTGCTGCTTAACCCTGGTTATGCTTTCGACTGCATCTGCAAATGCAACGATTTTTTAGCATATTTACAGTATCTGCAAATACTGTAATTTCTGTTTTGAATAGAAACCAAGAGTGTAATAATTCGCTACCTCCAATGCAATGATTTTATGTAAGAGGGTTGCAATAGTATGGTGGTTATTTGTTTTTGTATCTGCAAATACATAGCACTAAACTGTTTTATTTTTGTCAGTACATATATCCTTTACATCGGCAAATGTAGGGATATAGTGTGCCTCTAACTACTCTTACATAATATACCTACTGGGGTGGAGGCTGTTAAGGGCCCTTCACATCTGCAAATGTGAAGGCCAATTTTAGTTAAAGTTATTCGCATCTGCAAATGCGAATTTGTAAATAGATATTATTATTATTTATTAACATCTCCTGCAAGCAATGTTTACTCCAATTTTTTCCCTCACCGGACGGCTCATATCAACACGAATTGTTTAAAAATAATGCGTTCCTGTATTACATTGCTTTGACAAAGCCGAACGATAACATTCCGCCTTTTTCCCTTAATTTTGGGTTAGCACTTTTAGTTCTTGTTGATTGAGCCTCCGTTGCGAGCAAAGCCAACGGAGGGCCATGCAAAGCTATAATAATACCCAACTTGGGATTTAGTCGCTCGTAAATTATGCGTCAGCTTGCCTTTGTGGCTAGTTTTTAGGGGTTAATTTCGTGAGAAAAGGGCACTCTTCGACTTACTCATTTTTTTTTTTTTGAAAAGTATTTATTAATACAGTAATAACAATAATTACAATATACATAGTCCTTATTCCTCTAGACAGTGTTTTTTAACACTGATATTGAGGATAATTGCATTTTAGTAATAATAACATATGATTTCCCATAAACTCTCTAGTATTGTGGCTATGAATATCCTTTTAAAATATTATGATAATATTTTATTTTGGAGTTTTATTTATTATCCTGTAGATAAGTTTATTCTGTTCAAATTTTAATACCTTATGTAATTGCCATACTCTTAAATTTTCATATAGACCTGCAGTATGAGTCAGTGGATCATAATTAAATATAACTTTGTTTTTTGTTTTGCAATATTTGCATCGAATCGAATTGTAGTTTATAGTCCCACATGTGCCCCATATGGGAATCAAATATCGAAAACGTGATAATACGAAGGCATTATAACCATTTGTTTCTATTTCTTATATTTCTTTATATGGTATAAACGTTTTATTCTATGTAAAACATTAATAAATGTGCAGGCCGACCGGTATATAGTTCCTTAGTCAGCCTTTTGATTGTGTTATGTAAACACTTTTTGTGATTGAATAATATTTCTTTGGTAGGCTGTACGATTAGACGAGATTACTAGAGAACGGTTCGAATAGCTCGTATCGTTAACTGTTGCTTATTACTTATATTCATTTCGATATAATATATTTCAATTCCGAATATATTGTTTGATTCTGTGTAATTGTGCACAGACGACAAATGTAATAATATTTTGTCATGCCCTCGTATATAAATAACAGTTTGTTAGTATAATTCAAATCGCAGTGAGCACATTTAATTTTTTTTACTGATTCATTCGCATTTTTGACTGTAACCCGTTCGCACTTTATTTTATTCTAATAAGCATAGTTTGCTTTTATACGAGAGATTCTGTTTTTATATATTTAAGATAACCAGGTATTTATGTATATTTGAAATTTTGGCATATAATCTTATATGGATTCACCCCCTGATTCGCTTCTTCCGATGAATATTGCCCCCTTTTTTCGCCTCCTTTGCGAGCAAGACGTATCACTAACACTTCACTATACTAGAAATACGATTTCTAGGCATTTTTCTTCTTAAAACCAAAAAGAACCGATTTACGGATTCTTGCTTGTCACCGACCGGTACAAAATTGTAATGACGCATCAAGGCGATGAGCTCGAGCGGCTAGCCAGGGTCGGCTGAATCACCATGTTTTTAGATAACTTCTTTAAAAATTATACCGATTGGGAAAAAGTTGTATACTACAAAGTGTAATGAGGGACGGCGGAGATGCGAAGGATAATTTTCCTATGAACATAAAAAATATCACTTTTTTGGCAAGAGATATATTTTTAATAGAAAATCAAATACTATTTAGTGGGAATGTGCATCGGTATACATAGTATTATAACATTAAATTTGAGACTTTTGTAGGTAACGTTTTCATAAGTTTTGTAAAAAATCCCAGTGCATAAAAGTAACTTTACCGCACTCAAGAATATATTTTGAATATGTCCAAGTTGCCTTTTCCGTATTTCGGGTAAAGTAACTTTCAAGCACTGAGTGCAGAAAAGTTACTTTACCGCATTCAGTGCCGAAAGTTCTGTTTCCGCACGCAAAACAGTGCGAAAAAGGCACTTTTCGGCCCGTAAGTAGGAAATAGTATATTATTTTATATGGAGGAAAAGTGATACTTTTCATGGCGCGCTCGTGTTTAACAGCCGAACGGAGTGAGGCTGGTAATAGAGAGCAAGCCATGAAAAGTAACTTTTCCTCCAAATAAAATATGCTGTTTTTTCTTCAAATGTCGACAAATTAATGCAAAAACATCTCTTTTTAATAGTAATAATATCTAATTCTTATTAAAGATAAATGGGTTCGCAAGGCGGCTTAGACCACGGTCGTAGGTGGCCTTGCTTAGACCGGTGTCGGTGAATATAATGTAACATAAAGCTGTCAGTGGACACTGTCAACAATAATTATTTTTTTAAGATTGCATCTCCGATTGCGTTTTAATTCCGTATTGATAAGCAGTTATTGAGTAAGTTCGGTTAAATAATAACCAATTTGTTCCTAAATTAGTGATTTTTAGAAATGCAGTCACAAATTGAGTGATAAATACAAATTGTAGTTTAATAAATCTTAAGTTGTTGACGCTTATTTTGTTGTCTGTTTGTATTGTATCTATGTTGCTATGACAACACTTTTACCTCCGCCGGCGGAAAAGTGAAAAGTAAAGCTCCGGCGGAGGAAAAACGAAACTTCACGGCCGCCTACACAGTCGAGTAATGACGGATTTACTGACGTTTGAAGAAAAAAATAGTTTCTGGTCACGTCGGAAATTGTTTTTTTAGTATCCCATTGGAAAAAAATTAGTTTCCTATAAAAACAAAAATATCTTGAGTATGCCAAATTGATACAAGGTGATCTTGGGTCTGGTATTTGAAGATCAAAGCATTTTTTCTTTTTTATTGCAACATAATCCCTTTTTCCGCGATTATTGCATAACATTATACTCCAGTTTCTTTTCTGGTTGGAGTGGCAACATTTGCTGAGCTGTAAACTCATTTACTTCTATTGTGTTAACCTGAGAATAGAGCTGGAATATAGAATTTATAGAAACAGACGGTATTTGGCTGTAAAAATAAAATACCAATTATTTATGGAAAATCTTTTAGCATCATTTTAGCTACCTCAGCGTATCAAAATGCGAATATGGATACTTTTGGGAATTTGAAAATGTCTCACGAAAACTTCGTACGTTACATCTCATTATTAGAAATAATATTCCAAATTAATTTTGAAAAACTTGCCACAGAAAATAATATTGTCAAATCATTTGTAAATGCGAGGCAACAGAATTTGAACATCCCTGTTCATTTATTACACAATAAAATATGCCAATAAAAAATTTAGAAATTCAAACAAAATGAAAATTGTGATATGGAAAAATCAGGAAATGTTTTGTATGAGATACGTGTTTTATTTACACAATTTTGTATTGTATTAAAATATTTAAAAAAAGCTTTAAAAGATATCCCTTTTTATTTCGAATCGTTTTCAAAGTTATATGCTACGCCTCTAGAAAATCCCTATAATGCATTAGCATTGTCTTTATAAGAAAATAGGCAGCCCCGTTCAAGGTCCTCGAGATCTCGGGTGATCTATCAATGTCAATCAGTGTCAGTTAACCTACTGGTTTGTGTATTTCAAAGACATTTAACCTGAAGAGACGGGACAAATGGTTCTTTGTTTTCCCCCAACATTGAAGCACATTCTATGGTTGATAGATATAGCGTTGCCAAATTTTAAGTTTACGAGTTACTGTACATACTTTTTTCATATTAAATTATAACACCAAATACTTATTTTCCCCATTTTTTATTCATCAAAAACCGGTTCTGAAGTTCTTACATGTCAATCTGGCAATGCCGCTTCCCTTGGTTCCGCCTTGTTTTACCCCCAAAATATTGATAGTATGCACGTAGTAAAGTAACTGCACCAATAGATTGAGAGCATTGGAGGTCGACGAACGACGGCTCTTCCCCATTCGAAGTATACTTATTTGGTAACGTTCCAAAACCAGTGAAGGCACTGCTGTAAATATGTTTATCTACTTTAATTATATTATATACCTACCTAATACGGGTACTTATTAATACAATAGCTTTATAGAAATACCCTAACAACTGGTTTAGCAAATCTAAATAAACCAATTACAATTGCCAATACTCTAGATTTAATCTTTTTTTCTAGATATACCAGTTTATTTAGGAGATTTTTTTCAGTGATAGCAGCATTTATAATGAAATGAAAATATATTTTTAATAGGTATTTAATAGAAGAAAATAGTTATTAAGCTACTTTTTGAATATGTCATTAACCAGATATTTGTCATATTTATATGTTTTTAAATAAAATTTGTATGCTTCAGTTCCTTTTTATTTGTCTCAAAAATAATGATAAGCAATTTATTTTTAGGCTAGCAGTGGTATGATTTAATTTTTCGTTTAACCATTGAGAGCAGAAAAACCCTATGTCACGGTATAAATAAGTATATACGGTAAGTTCACTCGAGACAAATTTCCAATTTCGCCGACGGTTTTTACCTTCGAAGGGAATCCGGATCAATCTCGTTCGCGGCCAGTTGTGGCTACACTACGAGGGAGAACTTACGGTCAGTGTGCAAACGCCTTGATATTCTGTACTGTTGGGTCGCGTTGAATTAAATAATTATTAAGATCGCTACTATGGCGAGATATTGTTGTCCGGATAATTATTGTATTACAAAAGTGGGTGACGGATTTTCATTGCCCCAAAGACCCTATCAGTTAAGATTTATAATAATGTTTGAATAATATGCAGTTTTTCAATTACACGTATAATCGGTTTAACAAATATGTCTTTATTAAAATTTTGTTATTTACCTAAATATGGATAAAGACAATAGTGAGAAAAGAAAACAAGTACGGCAAAAATAAAATGCCTGTCACCACTAGCGTGAGCAAAAATCCGTTTATGTTTTAATAATTGCGAATTTTTCACATGACCTTTTGTGTTTTTAAAGCAACTCTTATATTTTAACATTGAAAATGTTTCTATTATCCTAGTAGGTATAGGGCCTCAAATAGTGAAAAAGTGCATGCTACATTTGACACATGACATCATACGCGTGTGAGATCGTGTTAGTTTATTTACTTAAACTTAAATTTGATTTATAAGGCATCGGAATCGATTAAAATGACTAAAATAAATTAGAACTAACTGAAACTCACCGAAAGTTGATTGAATGACTAATCAAAACTCGCCAAAAGTAACCAATACAGGCTTAAACGTACCGGTAGAGGTTATAAAAATTAAATTAAGTTAAAACTAACCAAAACGAACGGAATTTTAGCGACTAACCAAAACTAACCAAAAACATTAAATTTGATTATAACATATCGGAACCGATTCAAATGACTTAAATAAATTGGAACTAACTGAAAGTAATCGAAAGTTGATTGAAAAACTAACCAAAAGTAGCTAAAAGCACCAAAAAGAGCTAAAACGTATCGGAACAGATTAAAAATATTAAAGTAAGTTGAAACTAACCCAAAGTAACTAACCGAAAACGTTATATTTGGTTATAAAGTATCGGAATCGGTTCAAATGACTAATATAAATTAAAACTAACTGTAATTAACAAAAAGTAGATTGCACGACTTATCAAAACTAGCCAAAATAACCAAAAGCACTAAGCGATTAAACCTATCGGAACAGATTAGAAATATTAAAGTTAGTTGAAACTAACCCAAATTAAACTAATTTTGGCGACTGACATAATTTTACCAAAAACATTTAAATTGGTTATAATGTATCGGAACCGCTTCAAATGAGTAAAATAAATTGGAGCTAACTGAAAGTAACCGAAAGCTGATTGAATGACTAGCCAAAAGAAACCAAAAGCACCGAAATCGGCTAAAACGTATCGTAATAGATTAAAAATATTGGAGTAAGATAAAATTAACCCAAATTAACCCAATTTTGGCGACTAATCTTAACTAACCAAAAACAGTAAAATTGATAATAACGTATTGGAACCGGTTCAAATGACTATAATAAATTGAAACTAACTGAAATTAACCGAAAGTTGATTGAACAACAAAGCTAACCAAAAGTAACCATAAAAGCGAAAACCTAAATCAAAATAGATTAAAAATATTAAAGTAAGTTGAAACTCACTTAAATTAGCCGAATTTCGGCAACTAACTAAAATTAACCAAAAACATTAAAATTAATTATACTCGTAACGTATTGGAACCGGTTCAAATTCTAAAATATATAAAATCCAACTAAAACTAACAGAAATCTGATTGAATGACAAACCAAAACTAATGAAAAGTAACCAAAAGCACTAAAACGTATCGGAATAGGTTGCAAAAATTAAAGTAAGTTAAAACTAACCAAAACGAGCAGAACTTTAGCGACTAACCAAAAGTAACGAAAAACACTAAATTTGATTATAACGTATCGGAATCGGTTCATATGACTAAAATAAATAGGATCTAACTAAGACTAACTGAAAGTTAATTAAACGGCTAAACAAAACTACTAAAAGTAACCAAAAGCGAAAGAACGGGCACAACAATTCGGAACAGGTTAGAATTATTATTTACCGCAACGTCATGGCTAGTTATGTATTAATAGATTTTCCTATCTACAAGTGGAGGGTAATTTTTTAGGCCTTAATATCCGCACCTTTTTAAATTTTTTTATAATTATGTTAAAAAATATTATAATGTTAAAAAGGCATTTCCTTAATTAGTTAGTTTTAATTCATTTTGGTCACTTGAACCGACTCCGATACGTTACAATCAAATTTAATGTTTTCTGTTAGTTTTGGTTAGTCGCCAAAATTCGGTTAATTTAAGTTAATTTTAACTTACTTTAATATTTTTAATTTGCGCGATACGGTTTAGCCCTTTTTTGGTGCTTTTGGTTAGTTGTTCAATCAACTTTCGGTTAGTTTCAGTTAGTTGCAATTTATTTTAGTAATTTGAACCGGATCCGATACGTTATAACCAATTTTAATGTATTTGGTTAGCTGCAAAAGTTCGAATAATTTGAGTTAGTCTTACTTTAATTTTTTTAATCTGTTCCGATACATTTAGTTCTTTTTGGTGCTTTTGATTACTTTTGGTTGGTTTGGGTTAGTAGTTCATCACGCATATGACATCATGTGTGCCAAATGTAGCATGCACTTTTTCGCAATTTGATGCCCCATAACAGCAAAACAGAAACATTTTCAATGTTAAAAGTACTACGGCAAACGTAGCGCGATGAGAGAAATTCTCACAAATGCAGCCAATCACTTGAGAAATGCACCCGGTTAATTGGCCACGTTAAAGCGGACGCCAAATAAGTCAGCTAGAGTAGTGAACTGACGATTTCGCAGTAAATGTGAGAAAAATACTCGTAGCGCGAGTAATAAAGTGTTAAGACCTTTAAGAAGCTATAAATTTACTTTACTAGCTTAATATGTCCTTTTTATATTTAAGTTCCCACAATATTTGTCAGGTACTTTGAACCTTCTGCTTTATACATGTTTTAATAGACAAATCAAGTTACAAACTGTCAAATAAATTATTTTAATAGGTATTACCTTTATTTATAATGTTTTTGAATTTAGTATACGTTACTATTTTGTATAACTTTATTACATAGTTTTATTCATTTGAATCACGTATTAAAAATTACCTTAATCGCCCTTTGAAATATCGTGTATCAAATAATAACCGAGGAAATAATTTTGCATCAGCGAATACTTTTTGAATCTCCCCTCACAGACTGCTCGAAGCCGCAGGTAGAGTAAAAACTAATTTTTTACCGTGCTGCGGCTTTTGCCTTTGATCCAAAAACATGAAACGATTTTTGCTGAGTGAATCTACTCGGTATTATTTGTACTCTGCCTATGTGTCACAAAAACGTTTAAATCGGGATAAAATTGCGTATTTTTGGTATCTCATAAATTTCGTGTTCAAATTTGAAATTATTCAGGAAATAAGTTTTCGGAAATTTTATTTCATTATTAGCTGCTGAATAGTATATTATGCAATAACCATTCATTGCAAATGTAAGTTGAATATACTTTTTTCTACGACTGCCCTGAAAATAGACAAAAACGCACTAACAACTGCTCTTGAAAACTGGACATTTCACACGCTTATTCGGGTATTTAGATTAAAGGACTTCGTCTCCGTTTTAGAGCTTCGCCCTCAAAGGTCCCATTACCAGATCTCTAAAAAAGGGGGCCCAATTATAGGGCTTCACCCCCCGGAAGCCCCTTTTTTCAAAACTGTAGAAAATGGAACTCTTATACCAGGGGCCCCCTTTTAAGACTTGGGGCCCCATTTTAGGGCTTCGCCCCCGGGGGCTCCATTGCTAAATCTGTAAAAAATGAGACTCCCGTACCATAGGCCTTATTCTAGGGTTTCGCCCCCGGGGCCCCATTTTAGGGATTCGCCCTCGGAGCATCATTTTCAAAATATTTGGAAAATAGGGACCCCATTCCGGTGGCCCCATTTTAGGACTGTGCCCCTAGTTATAGTTTAGCGAGAATCTCTTACTCACGTAGCTTCTTTCCTTAGGAATAAAATTTTCTGATAAATCAATAATAAAAATGTTTCCCATATAACATGTAATTTTCTACCACACTTCCAGTGGGGCACCCTGTATGTAGCAGTCGTAGAAAAAGTATAGTGTGCTACACGTGCTGAAAAGACTTTTTACACTCATGAGACTTTATGACACTCGCTTACGGCTCGTGTCACCAAACTGTCTCATTCGTGTGAATTTTCAGCACTTGTTGCACAATATACTATTTCTATTTTGGTATCATAAGGAAGTCTTTTCGACACGCAAAGTTGTGTCGAAAAGAAGCTCTTTTCGACACTATTTTTGATGACTGGTTGCTATGATATTAACAAAATTGTGCAATGTCAAAGCTCACTAGCAAAAATTTCGACACCGTTTTGAATGGGATTCCTAATAATACAGACGTCAAAAGTGACAAGATGGCCGTCCAACTTTTGATCGCGACTTGAATAAATTAATGTTTTTCATTAAAAAACGTGCAAAATAGCACTCTTCGCCCAGTTTTGTTTGGTTTCAAATGGACGTTTTAAAGCCTGAATTTGTGCGACGCGACGCGACGTGTAGCTTTTTTGTATTTCGTGAGTGATTTCCTATAAACATTTTTTATAAACTTTATATCAAAGTAACGATGGTCTTGCGGTGTGAGGTATGCAAAATCTCCAGCTATTATCATCCGAACCTGAGTTTCCACAAGTAAGTAAAAGTAAATGAAACACAGTAGTACAGTGGGCACCATTTTGTGATGTGATTAATTAATATTTTATAATACTTACCTATGTATGTGATATTAATGGATAATCTGATATGTTTGCAGTCATTTACCAACCTCTATTAAATCATTTTTGAAGTGAATACTTCTTTGGTTTCATGGCAGTGGTTTTGCAAGGACACGGCAAAATTTCGTGACACAGCAAAATAACTATTTTGTGTTAACTAACCTTCAGAACCCATATCTAACCCAAACTAACTCAATCTAACCCACACACTATAAATAAAACATAAATATATTTTAAATAATGCACCCGAATAAATACCATCATTTCAAATTAAACGTATTTACTTTATTGAAATTATTATTATGATGGACTCACATTTTCAAAGTCTACGTCTATGAACTGTCCTTGCTTTCGTTCAGGCGGGGGC